>CAODLS011190670.1:0-10515 GCA_948243855.1 Flueggea neowawraea
ATGTCAACCTTATATTGCTTAATGTGTTTCTTGATCCCAAGTAGATTGATATACAAATGACGTTGATAAACTCTTTTATCAATTCATTTGAGTATGCATACATTCCATCAATCCTACTTATGAAGTGGCCTAAAGATATCACTCTTTATAAGAGGAACAAATCCATCACTCTCACCATCACTCTCACCATCACTCCTATACAAGATTTATGGCATATCCAATCATAGCCTTTATTGTTGCCTTGTTGCGGATAATGTTTGACTAAGTCAAAACATGCAATTCCTCATATAGGAGTCGATAGTAGTTTCATTCAGAGGACTCAAAACATCACAACTGTATGAAAGCTACATGTGACATTAATCCATGAAGTACTTTCATAGCGGTCCAGTCCAATATATGTTCCCTAACATGTATCTATTTTCTAAGTGATATCTCATATCCATAATCAGTAAAACATGATTATCCTCTTAGCAACATACTAACATTGGCTTGTCATCAATCCCATGATAACAATTGATTAGGGACGTTTAGAATATTATCCTTTTTACCTTATGGTTTTACTATCAAGCCGCACACTGAATGACATAAAGAAGAATAACTATTCATGGATGATTTATTGTCATAAATAATATAATATTTCATAGATATGAAATGAAACGCCTCTTTACTAAATAATAAATGTAATGAAAATGTGTATGAATGATTGGACTAGGGCACAAAACTAACACCTTAAAGATGATAGGGTGTAAGCTAAGAGAGCTGCTCCTACTATTCAGGCAGAGTTCTAGTGTGATGCAGAGATGATACTCGATCATAGAGTGTTGGGACAAAGCAAGAAGAATAGGAGGGTACAATATCTTGTCAAATGGCGGGGTTACCTGGAAAGTGATGCTACTTGGGAGAAGGATGTGAGTTTATGGCAATTCGAAGGGCAAGTGCGGAAATACTTGGCGACCCAACCAATGAGGACATTGGCTTCCTCTAGTGGGGGTGGTTTGTAAGACCCTCATAGCATGACTCGTTGGATCAGACCAAGTTTTAGCACCTTGGCTTGGGTTGATGCGAAGACTTGGCACGGTGCTGGTCTTCGCGAAGGTGCGTGGGACTTAGGTACAATAAGGTTGGCTTGGAGGTGGGGTGATCCGATGCATGGTGCGTGGGATTCTTAGTTGTGTGCCTTGGTTCAAATGTGTGCTGACTCAAATGGGAATTAGGCTTGTCTTGAGTGGGACATGTTGGTTTCGCCTTGCTGGAATTGACGGTTATGGCTGCTAAGGTTGTGGGCAGTTTATGCGGATCATTCTTCTGACTTAGTGGTGGATAAGCCTTGCTGCCGCCATATTTTTCCCCATGATCTTCCTATGGCAGTTGGGGGTGTCAACTGCCCGTACAGGTGGCAGAATATGCCTTGACTTGATCCGAAATTATAGCTAGTCAGATTTGTGCCTAGTAGATAGCAGACTTATAATTTTGTGAGGGCAGATTTTTTAGTTGGCCACTCTAATTTTGTAATCCTTATTCACTGAATGAGATAAGGTTGGGATGGAGTTCCTATAACTCAGTGTGAACCCTTACTTAGTTCACTTGACATGTTTGCTTGTGTTCGGGTGTGACTCGACATGACTTGGCTGAGACTCGATCAGACCTAGTATTTGAGGTGGGAACAAAGCCCCATACTAGATTGATTGGGTGCCATTGCGTGGGTGATTCGAAGTGCAAAAAATTATCCCCGTGACAGTTAGTATCAGAGCACTTCAGAGTGTGAGACTAGGATATGGTCGGTGTGAACATTGAGGCCTTGCGTGAAGGAGTTGTGAGGTTAGAGTCCACAATTGGATCGATGCACTTGGGTGACCACGATACTGTAGGTGATCATCTTGACACTCTCGAGGATTTAATTTGTTCTATTCAAACTGAAATGACTGAATTGAATTCATTGTCTTATGGGAGAATCTCATCTTTGGAAGAGAAAATTTAGGTGTTGAAGGCTGCAGTCGGGAAGATAAATGAGGATAAGGAAACGTCTCAAAAGATGAAGTTCTCTGAACTAAAGCCTTTCAATGGTTTTAGAGATGCCAAAGATATTAAGAATTTCATGTGGGATGTGGAACAGTACTTTAAGGCCGTTTGCGTGCCAGACAATAAGAAAGTCATACTTACAAGTATGTATCTCTCAGGGGATGCGAAACTTTGGTGGAGGGCTCAGTTAGATGATGATGATGTGAATGCTAATATACCCACCATCAAAAATTTTGAGTCCCTGAAGAATATGGTTGAGGGATCAATTTCTTCCATGCAACGCGGCTTGGATTGCAAGGGAGACTCTTAAGAATTTGAAGCACACTGGCACAGTCTGTGGCTATATGAAGGAAATTTCCTCCTTGATGTTGGATATCAAGAACATGTCCAAATAAGACAAGTTGTTCAACTTCACTTTGGGTCTACAACCTTAGGCGCAGGTTGAGTTGCGCAAACAAAGAATGAAGGACTTGCCGTCTACAATTGTTGTCGCTGAAGGCTTAGTGGATTTCAAGCTATCAAAGTCCCTTAAGGTTGATTCCTCTAAGTTGAAAGACAAAAATAAGAATAAGAAAGATAAGATGAGGAAAAAGCAGAAGGAAAGGGATGGCAAATGCAAGGGGAAGGACAAAGAGACAGGGAAAACCACTTCTAACTTAGGTTTTTTTATTTGCAATGGTCCTCGTCGGGCCAATGATTGCCTAAAGAGGGAGAAGCGTAGTGCCTTAGTGGCTGCTGGAACAAACAATGAGAGTGGCAATGTCGAATAGGTGCGTGTTAATCCTATGTATTTACTGAATGTGTTGCATACCATACAGTCGCCTTTGCCGAGCTTGCTTATGTGGAGTTGAGGGTGGGAACTAACTATGTGCTGGCCATACATGATTCTAGTGAAACACACAACTTTATGAGTGAGGATGTGGCCAAGTTGTTGGGGTTGAAGTTGAGGAACTTCATAAGTCAGATCAAGGTTGTTAACTTAGTGGCTCAGAAGGTGTTAGGCTATGCAGTGGGTGTGGATGCTAAATTTAATGCCTAGTCGGGAAATCTTAACTTCATGGTGGTGCCTCTTGATGACTTTGATGTGGTGCTAGGCAACGAATTCCTCATTGCTACCAATAGTGCTTTAATGCCCCATCTCGTTGTCTTAATGATAATGGAGGAGCATGGCCCTTGTTTCATTCATAGGATGATGAACCGGAAGAGACAAGACAAATCAGAGGGAACCAGTTTGATTTCTTCCATGCAAGTCAGCAACGACTTAAGAAAGGGTGATGAGAATTTTGTGGCAGCTTTGATTGAGTTGAAGCCTGACAAGGTTGTGGAAGTGTCAAACAAAGTGGATGCAGTCTTAGAAGAGTTTGTTGACGTGATGCCCCTGGAACTCCCCAAGACACTCCCACCAAAGAGGACTATGGATCACAAGATTGAATTAGTTTCGGGTGTTGTTCCTCCTGTTCGTGCTCCTTACCGGATGTGCCCAATAGAGTTGGTTGAGTTGAGGAAACAATTGAACGAGTTGTTGGATGCAGACTTGATCAAACCATCAAAAGCTCCATATGGCGCTCCTATTTTGTTCTATAAGAAGTCTGATGGATCCTTAAGGATGTGTGTGGATTATCAAGCATTGAACAAGGTTATGGTGAAGAACAAATATCCAATTCCACTGATTAGTGACTTGATGGATCGTCTTTCCAAGGTTGTGTAGTTGACCAAACTAGACCTATGCTCGGGTTATTGGCAAGTTTGGATTGTTGTAGGGGATGAGGGTAAAACAATTTGTGTAACTTGGCATAGGGCATACGAGTTTCTTGTAATGCCCTTGGGCTTGACTAATGCCCCTGCAACCTTTTGTAACTTGATGAATGATGTTTTTTATGAATATATAGATGACTTTATTATGGTGTATCTTGATGATATAGTTGTGTACAATGATTCCCTTGAATAACATGTCACCCACCTCAAGTTAGTGTTTTCTAAGTTGTAAGAACACAAGCTATATGTCAACAAAGAGAAGTGTGAATTCGCTCAAACTGAGATTATGTTGCTCGATCATCGGGTTGGCAATGGCTCAGTGAATATGGATGAGAAGAAGGTCCAAGCTATTCTTGATTGGTTGCCCTAACCAAAGTAGCAGAGTTGTGTTCCTTCCTTGGCTTGACTAACTATTATCGGAAGTTCATCGAAGGGTACTCAAAGAAGGTGGCTCCTTTAACTGATTTGTTGAATAAGAAGGATAAATGGGTGTGGACAAATCGGTGTGGTTGTGCTTTTGAAGAGTTAAAGAAGGTCATATCCTCTAATCTGGTCCTAAAACTACTATAATTTGATTTTCCTTTCGAGGTACACACCGATGCATCGGATAAGGCCATTGGTGGTGTGTTGGTTCAAGAGGGTCATCATATCGGGTTTGAGAGTCGAAAGCTCAATGATGTGGAACAAAGATACTCAACACATGAGAAAGAAATGTTGGTTGTGGTGCATTGCCTCATGGTTTGGAGGGTGTACTTACTGGGTACTAAGTTTGTGGTGCGGACAGACAATGTAGCAAATACCTACTTCAAAACTCAAAAGAAATTGTTGCCTAAATAGGCAAGGTGGCAAGAGTTCTTGGCTGAGTATGATTTTGAATGGGAGCACAAACTGGGGAAGCATAATCAAGTGTCAGATGCTTTGAGTAGGAAGCAAGTTCTTGACTCTGTTGCTGTTCTTATTCATGTTAAATCTGATTTAGTGGACCAAATTAGAGAAAATGTCAAGAAGGATTCGACTTATGAGAAGCTCATGCAACAGGTTATGGCTAAGAACTCTACTCGGTTTTGGATTGAAGATGGGTTGTTGCATGCTAAAGGTAATAGACTTTATGTGCCTTCGGGTGGTGATATCCGAAAGAGGCTTCTAAGGGAGACACATGATCTATTGTGGATAGGTCATCCGGGAAGGGAAAGAATGATGACCTTATTGTCCCGAAGTTTCTATTGGCCTAAAATTGAAGATGATGTGGAAATTTATGTGAAAACTTGTTTGGTTTGTCAACAAGACAAGGTGGAACACAAAAAGTGTTGGATCATGGGTGATCAACAATAAGTTCCTTATGTGTTTTGATGATGAACAAAATGTTTTAATGAAGAGCAAAACGTTTGAGTTAAAGAGAAACACGTTGGAAAGCTTGAATTGGCGAAACCAAGTTACAGAAGCATCTCACATACTTCAGAATATCTTCACGTACGTGATAGAGGGTCTAAATACAAACAGAAGCTACTGAAACCCTCTGAAGCACGTTTCATGTACGTCATATGAAGTTAACGTACGTGTGTGTTCATTGACGTACGCAAGAGTAAAACGTCACGTACGTCACATTGATCTCAAGTACGTGAGATGGAGTTTCACATACGTAAGATGCTCCGGATTGAAAACAGAAGCTACTGGATGGTTCAAACGTGAAAGTCACGTACGTCAGTTATTATTAACGTACGTGAACTGGGAATCTGTTATGATCAACGTACGTCAAGTAATGTTAACGTACGTGTGCTGAAGCTAAAGTCAAGTAACGTACGTCAGACTGTGGTAACGTACGTGGGACAACAACAGACAACTTTAAACAGACTCCAACGACTATATTCTTCTATCCAACGGTCATATTGATTCAAAGGGTATAAATACATCAAGAGAAGACCAAGAACATCCTGAACAACATCAGAAATCATAGAGCCAAACTTCCTATCAATTTCCATCAAGAAAAACATCAATTCAAGCTAGAGATCAAAGTTTAACTTTCAATCTCAAATATTCAACTCTAGCATAGAGCTTCATTATTTGTAAACCAATTGTATACACTTTGAGAGCGTGAGTTAGGTTTGTTGTAAGCCTATAGAAAACAACATTATATAGGTTTGTTGTGAACCTAAGTATAAAACAACATAGAGAGAGGTTTATTGTAAACCTATAGAAAACAACATTGTGAGGCCTTAGAGGTGTTGAGCCGTAATCAACCTCGTGTATTGGCCTTGTTGGATTGAGCCGCAATCAATCATCGATAGTGAAAAGCCTAAGTGAGACTTAGGTAGTGGATGTAGGCAAGGTTGACTGAACCACTATAAAATCTTTGTGTCGATTTTGCTCTTACTTTTCAAGTCACTTTCGTTCATATAAAAGCTCATACCAAAAATTCTCCAACAAAAAGGAAGTGGGCTTACTGCAGCCCTTGTCAGTTCCAATGAAACCATAGGTGTCAGTTTCTATGGATTTCATTGGCAGATTACCAAAGGTGGAAGGTATGGGCTCTATCCTTGTTGTTGTTGATCGGTTTTCAAAGTATGCTATCTTTATCCCCGCGCCAAAGGAATGCAAGGCTGAAGTTACAGCGGGGTTGTTCTTCAGAAACGTTGTGAAGTACTTTGGTGTTCCAGAGGATTTAGTGAGTGATAGGGATGCCTAGTTTACTGGTCAATTTTGGACTACTCTCTTCAACTTGATGGGTTCAGAGTGGAAGTTCTTTACTGTTAATCATCCTTAAAATGATTGGCAAATGGAGATGGTGAATGCATTACTGGAGGATTACTTGAGACACTATGTTTCGACGAGTCAGAAGAATTGGTTGGATGTGATGGATGTGGCTCAATTTTGTTATAACATTCACCGATCCTCATCAACTGATATGAGTCCCTCGGAGTTAGCCATGAGACATAAGCCTTTGACTCTTCATGAAGTCTCAAGATCAGTTCAAAGTGGGAGAAGTCTAGCAATAAAAAGATTTGCCTTAGAGAAGTAAGAGTTACTTGGCATGGTGCGAGATAGCTTGTATAAGGCTGTTAAAAGGATGAAGAAATACGCAGATAAGAAGAGAAGGCATGTCGAATTCCAGGTTAGGGATAAAGTCTTGTTGAAATTGACACCTCAAATTTGGAAGAAAATCAGTAGCAAAGATGTGCATAGGGGGCTGGTTCCAAAGTATGATGGTCCTTGTGAGGTGGTCAAAAGGGTGGGTAATGTTGCTTATCGATTGAAATTGCCGGACAGACAGAAGGTGCATCCAACTTTTCATGTTAGTTTCCTTAAATCCTTCCATGAAGGTGATAGGGTGCAAGTTAAGAGAGCTCCTCCTACTATTCAGGCAGAGTTCTAGTGTGATGTGGAGAGGATACTTGATCATAGAGTGTTGGGACAAAGCAAGAAGAATAGGAGGGTACATTATCTTGTCAAATGGCGGGGTTATCCGAAAAGTGATGCTACTTGGGAGAAGAATGTGAGTTTGAGGCAATTTGAAGGGCAAGTGCAGAAATACTTGGCGACCCAACCAATGAGGACGTTGGCTCCCACGGGTGGGGGTGGTCTGCAAAACCCTCGAAGCCTGACTCGTTGAATTAGACCAAGCGTTAGCACATTGGCTTGATTTGATGTGAAGACTTGGCACGGTGCTGGTCTTGGCGAAGGTGCATGTGACTTAGGTGCGATCTGGTTGGCTTGGAGGTGGGGTGATCTGAGGCATGGTGCGAGGGATTCTTAATTATGTGCTTGGTCCGATTTTGTGCTGACTTAAAGGGGCGGTTAAGCTTGTCTTGATTCAGACATGTTGGTTTTGTCTTGCTAGAGTTGACAGTTACGACTGCTAAGGTTTGGGCAGTTTATGCAGATCATGCTCCTGACTTGGTGGTGAACAAGCCTTGTTGGCACGGAAGTTTTTCCCTATGATCTCCCTACGACAATTGGGGGTGTCAACTGCCTGGACAAATGGCGTAATGTGCCTTGACCTAATCCAAAATTGTAGCCAGTCAGATTTGTGCCTAGTATATGGCAAACTTAGAATTTTGTGAGGGCAGATTTTGGTGCTGGCCACTCTAAGTTTGTATTCCTTATTCAGTGAATGAGATAAGGTTGGGACGAAGTTCCCGTAACTCGGTGTGTAAACCCTTACTTAGTTACTTGACGTGCTTGCTTGTGTTCGTGCGTGACTCGACTTGATTTGGCTGAGACTTGATCAGACCTAAGATTTATGGTTGGAACTAAACCTTATACTAGAGTGATTGGGTTCCATTGCGAGGGTGATTCGGAGTGCGAAAAATTATCCCCGTGACAACTAGTATCACAAGCACTTATTTTACACGTACATTAAAATTGTAAGACGATAAATGTTGTTTAATTCTTCTTCTGTTTCATTTTGATAAGCATTTTGTTTTTATGCCAGGGTTAGAAGTTTGTTAAGTTAATACATTTAATTTACAATTTCATTCGAATATGATCTTGGTATACTTGTATTGGCAACAAGGAGAAAAAATTTAAAAAAAAAGGTCAGCAAATAACATATGTTAACACCAAATTAAACAGAATATATAGTAAGTTTTTAATTTAACTAAAAAATTGGAAAAAAAAAAAGAAAACCCATAATTTATATATTATCAAAAATGAAAATTATATGTATTAAAATGGAATAAATTAACAAATATATATATATATATATATATATATGAAATTGATTGTAAGTCAGTGAAATTTTATTTCATAAATAACATTATGCATGAGTAGACTTATCTACTAATATTAAAGTTTATCTGCACTAAAAATTTGAGAGTTTAATTTGCAGTAAGAATTGGTGCATAAAAAAGAAGACATTCTGCAAGCAGAATTTCAGCATGCACACTTCTTTTGAATGGGCTAAGTTTCGGTGCAAAAATTGTGGTCATCACCTATTCATTTATTTTATTTGGTCACGAATGAGAAAAAACAAAATGGAGCATAGAAGATGACATGAAGAACAAGTTGGTTACAAGTGACAAAGTAGTCTATGTCACGTAAAGCATTGGATTATTGACAGTCGCTTATCACAACCCCTTTTTTGGTCGCTAACTCTCTCTATTAGGTTTTAATTACGGTACAAAAAAATATCGTCGTGGTGATACCATTGAAATTTAATTTTAGAATTTAATTACATCCGTTGTACCTTGACATTGCTGGTTTTGATATTTCTTATTTAGAAAAACAAGTTTTGATATTTCTTCTAGAAAAACAAGTGTGAATGGAGAGATGTTTCACGTCAAGTAATTGTCGCGTGTGTAAAGAATTTATAAGTGATGTGGACCCACAACCTAATACTTTAAGGTTTTGGATAAAAAAGTAATGTCAGACCCACTTGTCTATTATTTCATTAGACCCATCCGCGATGCGGTTCTTTCTAAGGCTCTTCAGGTCTAACAAGTAGTATCAGAGCCTACGGTTCGGCTGGAACATGGACAAGGACAAGTATGGTACAATGGTGGTTACGATGAGTACTGTAATGTGGTGAAGAACTGTATTGACTGGTGAGTCTCGATCTATTGTGTGCACAACTAGAAAAACTAGTAGACAGAAGGGTAGAGTCATCAGAAAAGCTCTTGGTGACACCGTGGTAATGACCAGACTTAAGCACAAAGAAGAGTTATGTTGACTGGTAAAACCTTTATCTAGTGTGAGTAGAGCCAGCTTGTAGATGCTTTTGGTGACAACGTGGTGATGACTGGGCTCGAGCACGATGAATAGTTGTGTTGTCTGGTAAAGCTCTTGTCTAGTGTGAGTGGGGTCAGCTTGTAGATGTGTGGAGTTATGGAAAAATTTCTTGAGTTAAAATCCACGTTAATACTCGAGGAGGTCCAAGGATTTTTCGTAATACTCATAGTAGTTTTTGTTACAAGGAAAGTATGCCTAAACTCGATTTGTAAGAGATTTTTAGAAAAACAAGTGTGAATAGAAAGAAGTCTCACATTGGATAATTATAATGTGTGTAAAGAACTTATAAGTGGTATTGACCCATAACCTAATACCTTAAAGTTTTGGATAAATATATGATATTAGGCTCATTTGTATGTTTTTTCACTAGGTCTACGTATGCTACGGCTATCTTCAAAACTTCCTAGGTCCAACATTCTTCAATAAATAGCATTTCATCTGTTGTACAGTTGTAGGGTCGGCCTAGCTAAACAAGCAATCGTGTGGTGTCACTAATGTACGTGTTCAACCTAATTATCAATATAAATTATCAATCAATTTACAAAAAAAATCCTCTATTTCATTTTGCAAGCTTGTTTTCACTTTCCACAATTTCAATAGCTGAACATGCATGGTCTGTTATTGCAGTAGAAACGCGAATAATTGTTATAAGTCAAAATTAATTTATCAACAAGTGGATAAATCTTTGATTTATTTGATTTTGCTAAGACTTGACATAAACGGTTACGATTCGTTACGAGATCATGATCGACATACGATTACCAGATCATGATCGACGTACAGTTATCGAATCATGATCGACATATAAGACGAACCAAATCAATTCTCATAGCCGAACATGCATTGTCTGTTATTGCAGTAGAAACTCGAATAATAATTATAAGTCAAATTAATAGCAAGTTGATAAATCTTTAATTTATTTGATTCCTCTAATATTTGACATAACCCTAAAATGGATGACACTCCCTGTAAAACAACATGATAGTTCCAAATTTGAAAATTCTAGTTGAACTTTCG
>CAODLS011190775.1:0-24566 GCA_948243855.1 Flueggea neowawraea
ACGTTAAAAATTTCTTGTGTTCTCTTATTTTTTCTCTATTATTATTTGTTTTCTTGTGTGTGTGACTGTGAGTTTGCGTCCCAACATTATCGAACTCATAACTCCAAACATTTTCTTCATTGATTCCAAAACTCTTTTATCTTGTAGGATAAGAGACAACCTGGCCACTTAACCAACTGGTAAACTCGCTACCCCGCACGGACTCTATTTTCTCGCTTATGAACAATCGGAACCACTTGAATCTTACCGGCTCCGCTAGCATTAATAAAACAAAAAAATGCTTTTATTATCCAATTTGCGCAAAGCCGAAGTGTCCGTGTATGTCCAGAGGTGCCTAATTGCATCACAAAGCACTTCCAATCCCAATCTTAATCTTCTCCTTATACATCTGTATCTCTTTCTCCAACTTAATATAGTCACTTTGTAAGGAGCACCTATTCATGACAGGATTCGGCAAAGTTTGGCCGTCACCAGTTAACCCGTACCAATTCCTAATGGGTTTCTAAAAGCAACAATGTATAGATCATTTGTCCTCACCAAAAACTCACAACAATA
Organism: Flueggea neowawraea; assembly: GCA_948243855.1. Taxonomy (NCBI): domain Eukaryota; kingdom Viridiplantae; phylum Streptophyta; class Magnoliopsida; order Malpighiales; family Phyllanthaceae; genus Flueggea; species Flueggea neowawraea. The sequence goes on from CAODLS011190775.1 coordinate 556, forward strand.
TTCAGAAACACCGAATTTCACCTCGACATGAAAAATGTTGAATCTGATAGCTCTGTCGTCATTCAGCACAGGAACTTTCCCATGTAAAGATCTACGATGTGCCAGTGAAGAGATAACCTCATTCCTAAATTTGACAATCGCACCTTTAAACTGCCTGGGCTTGAAATGGTCGTCTAGTCTCAAACAAAAAGTCTTCCCAATACGATACCCATCATTTCCTATTCTGAAATGCAAAGACAAATAAAAAATTGAAAACAATTAAGGAAACAACATACAATTAAGATTGATAATAAAAAAATTGCAAAAAATAATAGTTATGAACATAATATACTAATATAAACATGCATAAATTAGCATGTTGATGTGACACATGGCACTCTCTCAAACAAATAAGAAGAAGACATACCACGTGTTACACGATTATTGATATTTTATAAAGGATTAATTACTATTGTATTTCTGAGTTATCCTATAATCTTCTATTCAGTCCTTCAATTTTGAAAAACATCTTATTATATCCCTATTTGTACATAGTGTCAGCCGAGAGCATATGTTTAATGTCTAATTTTGGTATCTGTTTCTTCAAGTTTGCGTATAAATTGCTCTATGCAGAACCTGTTATATCAAAATTAGGCGTTAAACATCTGTTCTGAGCTGACAATGTATACAAACAGGAAAGTAATAAGAGACTTTTCAAAACTGAGATATTGAATAAGAGATTATGGTATAACTAAGAGACGCAATAGTAATTACTCCTTTTATTGTTATGTTTTGTTATTGTGTTATTGAGTTATATTGTTTGTACATAATACATTTGAGGTTGAAAAGTTATGGAAATCGAAAATTTTGGAACTCTTAATGCTGTTGTTTGAGAAATTCGGTTGCTCCCTTTTTGAAACTGTTGATTTTTAGATTTGGATAGATATAAGAAACATATAATCGCTATTTTTTAGGTGACTGAACTCATCCACCTTTTTGGATATTTTGTGGCCATTTTTACAAATTTCGTGGCTATTTTATGGGTATAGTTGGTTGAAGTTACAAGTTTTTTTTATAAAAAAAAATGTTTAATTTAGGATGTCATTTATGTAAAAAACTCAAAAATATTTTGGGTTAAGTATGAACTGGGCTGGGCTTGATTAGACAACGACCTGTCACTTAGAGCTTCGTAGACTCAGTCGTTCTTGCCAAAAGAAAACAAACGGTCATCCCCAAAATGATCACTATAATAAGTTGATTTTTCCTAGTATCTGTCTAATTTATATTTGAGCTGGGTAAGACTCGCGTAGGCGAAAAATCTCTCCCTACCGAATTTTAAACACCTAAAATAGTAACAAGTTTAATATTATTACTAGTGTAAGATCAGTGAGATACTCGGAGATATTATTAACACATTTTTATTTTTTTATAATTATTTAAGAGTTTATAATTTAAATGTTGTTTAAAATTAAAACAAAATAATTAAAATTGCATGAATAGAATGATCATATAATTTTGAAGAATATCATATTAAATTCTTAATGACTTCATTGTAAACAACATTTTGAGTATAGTTTGAGCAATTGTATCTTTGTCACATATCAAAAACTTCAATCCAGATCTACTTCTAACTCTTGAAGTAGCAACATACATCTGTCCGTGGGTGCAAACAAGCCGAAGTAGGTATAATCTAATATGTGAAACGACGTCGTTTGGTCGCATGCATAAAAACATTTATGACAAAGTACAAATACATAGTCCTTTTGGTCATATAAGTAAAAAATAGCATGAGACACGAAACGAAGTATGCTTTTGTCTCTAAATTTGGCAACTTGTTAGTTGGTTTTTTTTAATGTTAAGTCATTTTATTTCCATTTAATTGATAATTAGTCATCAAGCTTGTAAAATAACAACTTGAAGACCTTTGGACACCGTTATGTTCTTTTAATAAACATATTAAAGCTGCTGCATTATATTTTTATAGAAAAAAAAAACTAAAAATATTGATAGAACTGGTTAATTTCGAAGAACATTGTCGCCAATTGATTTTGAGCAGATTGATTTTGTTGAGTTTGGTTGATTTGTGCAAGAAGATTTTCTTGAGTTTGATGAACTTTTGTATACGTTTCGAAGACATTTGAAGATTTTTTATAGCTTTTTTAATACACTTTTGTATATCAAATTAATTACCATTAAATAATTAGAAATTTGTAAATATTGTGTACATTAAATATATACACAAATAATTCAGTTTATTTTTAAAACAAAATTTACACCAAAAACTTATTAAATCAAATTTTCATAGAAAAATGATGGCATTTGGAGACTTTCTAGAGATCTTTGGAGATCTTCTAAAAACCTCTAAAAAAATCAATATTTCGTGAAAATATTGCAATTTGTTTGACACATGGGCAAAAAACTTGTACAATGATATCATTAATATATTTTTGTTAGACTTGGATGTTGTCTAGATACTTTAAATCTATTTTTATTTTTTTATAAATATTCAATATTATAATAAAAACTTGTCTCAAATAAAAAAAATAAAAATTATATGAATATCATATAACTACAAAAAATTTATATTAATTACATACACAAATAATGACAAATTAAAAATTAATATTCATTGAGAGCAAAGATGAACAACTTCAAACATCAAACAGTGTAAATATAGCCCTATCTTAGAGTAGTACTTTTGTTTTATTTGGGGACGGGAAAATTAATATGCTACAATCAAAAACTTAAAACTTTATTTTTGATCTAATCTAATCAAAACCTATATCAAAAGACCAATTGTCATTCACCCAAAATTTTCAAGTGCCATCAGGATTCACAATCCTATGCAAAAATGACATTCATCCAAAATTTTCAAGTGTCAAAATTTTACATAGTATCCTATCTTGCTGAGTCACATAATTCTACTAAAATATAACATCAAAATATTCTCAACCTTTCAAGCCTCATTTACCGGATACTCAAAACACTACATCTTATCCAGTAAGCTTTCTGTAAACACCGGAAAATATCTCTAGCTTGTACTCTATGTTATTTCGCTCCTTGGGATCCAAGAAAATCTACCTATAAAGGAAAATATAAAAATACGCACACACACACAAAAGCCAGGCCACGTCAAATTTTCTTGTGAAATAATACACTGCTCAGTTATCAAAATACCTTAATAAATTTGGATCCATCAATTCGGTATTTGATTCTTGTCCCAACAATCTCAGCAGGACAAACCACATCTCGCAAATATCATCTTATCGAAACCCTGATCATAAACCAATCAGACGTTAATTCAATATCACAGGTGAGTAGAATGTAGAAGAAGATCAAGAAGCAAAACACCGTTGTCGAGAAAAAAAATGCAGAATCAAAGAGCCTTCTCGTTTGTTGATTCACTATGATTATGCATTAAATTATTTCTTCTAGCATGCCTTGCACTGAAAAAATAAAATAGGCAATTGAACACATCAATACATTAATAAAAATACAAAATGGGTAACAGTGCTGATCTCAATTCATATCGTCCAAATTAAGATAAAAACTTACATTTCTACCATCTATCAGGTGCTTTTCCAACAAAACTTTTTCAGCAATAGTAGGCCTGCGAAAACAACAAAGCAAAAGCCACAGGCGCGACCTGTAGTTTGATCCATCATGATCACAGCTTCCAAAACTTCTCTAAAATTCTGTAAATTCTCCCCAAGACGGTCTTCATTGGTGTCCCATGAAATCCCATCAATGACGAGCTTTGCAAGCTCCATTTCAATCCTTCAAATATCATCTTATCAAAAACCAATCAAACTCTAATTTCCTTCTTCTTGTCAAAATTGGAGGTTTGGTGCAAACGATTTGGCACTTGTCTAGGGCCTGAAACCACAATATATAGTATGATGTTAATCAAAATTAAGAATGAAAATTATTTCGATTAAAATAGAGAAGCATCTAACCAAAACCACAAATTATTTCAATTTGTGGTTGCATATCAGAGAAAGGTTTGAGAACAGGTTCAAAGTCATCCTATCCAAAACCACAAATTGAATGCCAGCACAATATATGGAAGATCAATCACACAAAATGTGAAAGTTCCTCCGCATAAAATAATTGAGGAGATTGTGAAACAGACCTTTCTAAAGTGATCACAGTCATGCCGCTTCAATATATTATAAATGCCAGTTTCGGTGTCCATGCTCAGAATATTGCCAGTCACCCAATATTTAAGAAAATTGAGAGAAAACAAAATTAAGAGAAGTGCACTCAGCATTGTACAGCAAAATTTAATTATCGATTAAAAAATAATTAGTGTTCAAAGATGCATCAAATAAAAAAAGCTTCATGTTGATTTATACTACAACGGGAGTTGGAACAGAAATAAAAGAGTTCAAGAAACGAAAAGAAATTAGCCATCTAACCTGGTAAAAATCCTTTTATTCTCTTTATCTATAGTTCTAAAATGTCAGATATATAATAAAAAAATATTTGCAAAAAATAGAGAACAGGATGGTGTTTAGCAAGAACTCAGGTCTCCTCCTTATAAAACAACATTTACGACTTTAACACATTGCAGCAAATGTGATTACAACAAAACTTATTAGATAGCAAGCCCTTCCCAACACATAACTGAAAGAATTTTAGCAAATGTATTTTCAAGGACAGGTTGAAGTACAGAAGAACATTTGCACTGCCAAGAACAGGTTTCTTTACTAATCAGAAAAAGAAAAGAACAGGTTTCTTTAAAGATAACAAAGCTTTATAAACTATTGACTCCCCTTCAGGAAGAAATAGTATGTAATCAGCTTGATCACAAATTATGTAGACGTAGACCATAAATCAAAACTACAGCATCCAAAAAAACTGAAAGCAATAAAAAATGTATAAATATATATGTTATATCTCTGTCCCAGTTCTATAAGATGAATGAACATAAAAATTCAAACTTCAAAGTTAAATACCCATAAAAACAAAAAATGATAACGAAAGCCACAAACCTTTTCAGCATACTGAAACCTAATCAGTCACTTCGAGCACCCATAACACATCGACATGGTTGATCAAACTGAAGTAATAACCTTGAAATATAGCGCAGATTCACCACCAGTCCACTGGGGAAAAAAATGCATGTCAACACATACTGAAACAACAAAACTATCACAAAGAAATCATCAAAAACCTCAATCTCCAGCGGCTAGGCATCCACCCGGTTTCGATGTGGCGCCGCCTCAACCTTCAGACTTATGACAAAGAAGAAAGAGAGGTGCTTAATTTAATTTCATAAATTAAGAATTGCAAAAATGGTAAATTCAATCCGAAATTAAATAATTCGGAAATTGAACTGAAAAATTAAAAAGAGAAATTTATCTGAAAAAAAAATTCTGCGACGTTACTGGGAGAACAGAGCAGCCCAACATCTACCCGGCATTGATGTGCCGCCGCCTCCACCTAAACCGTGGAAAAAATCAGAAAAAACCCTATATTGAGAAGTCAAATGTCAAGATTTAAGCATCAATGTAAACTGCTTTAGTATATTTATATAGATTACTATGCTGATATGACACCAATTGTGTTGATTTTCAGAGTTGTCCAAGCTGTGGAACCTATATTTAGTGGAAGGCTTGAAAACAAGCTTCCAAATAGTAATGTGAATCGAAATGCTGCAAAAGAAGGTGGCAGCACATCTGTGCCTGAATTCAGAAGAAGCAGGTCTACTCATCGAGGGAAGTTTATGATTTTACCTTGATGATCACAGCAGTCTATAGCTTACCAATTTTACTTTTTTTGTATAGTGTCTGTTCTTGTTTGAAATCTTTCTGCATGCTTCTTTCACATGATATATGAAGATTGAAGAATGTTACACTAAACAAAGGTTTATGATATATATTTAATTCATCTCCTGTCATTTATCATACATAATATCTCAGCACTAAAAGATTGATAATTCGATTACATATTTTATAACAGGACTCAAGATTATGATAGAAAAGCTAAAATTTGGTTAAATTTATATGAAATGACTACAATCCACACCCTATGATCATAAATAACTATTAATTGTCACTCATTTTTTGTCTTCCAGTGTAGTTACTAAACTTTAATCTTTTATCATTTAACTTAATTGTTTATACAATTTGGCCTCAGCATACAAAAGTGTATCTAAACAAATAATTATATGGAGCGAGAACCACATTAATCTGTATTTTCACCCTAAATTATATTTAGAAGGAGAAATGAGAATCAGCTATGGTTTAGTTTAGACAAATTAGTTTTCGCAAATAACAGTTTTAGAGTTGATTTATTGTTTTCTTGTTCAAGGAATGGTTTGTTGACAACGACCCACCGTTTGATACAAAGATCTCTAAGTTGGTCAAGAAACAGCCATTAGGCGAACGACAGTTCGTTGACTTGAATACTAAGTGGTTCAAAGCAAGCATTCTGCGAAAATCTTGCACTTAATAAATCTGCTTTTGCAGAGATAAATTTCAGGATCACCAATTTTAGAAAATCAAACACTAATTCTACTTAACATAAAATTGATGGACACTAACAGTAATGTTTCTTTGAAAAAAATATTGTCACAGTTTTTATGTTTCTGAAACTTCTTTACAACCTCAGCCTTGCTTGTTTCTTCTCAAAATTTTCATGTCAATTGTTCCAACATACCATTTCTTGATGCAAGATTTTGATTTGTTTTCAACCCCCTGACAATTATTTGAATCTCCCCAAAATTCCATTTTGATCCCAAAAGCATCGTTTCTGATCCCACTATGACAGGGGAGAGGGTTTTATCGATATGGATTTCTTGCTCATGTTGTCAGGCCTATTTCATAGTTCTTTATGGATATTGAGCAAAGGAGGAGGAGTACGTTTTTCATCCCACTATGAAGAGATTTATTCTCTCTACTTGTCCCTGTTGCAGTCCTTGTTTTCTAAACAATGAATCATAGTCTGGAATTTTTAAGAACTCTCATTTTATCGAAGCAAATTGTGAGAGCTAGTGAAACAAAGAAGTGTTATATAGATGCAACACTTGAACTTAGTTTTAAAAATTAGTATATATTTTTTTTACAAATGAAGATACAAATGAAAATAGTTAAAAGTTGAAAAATGGAGGCTAAACCAAGGTGGAAATTACACCACATATACGTTTGTTGATTCTATTTATACAAATAAACAGGCTTCTTAACCATATTATTCCCACTTTTAAAAGCCTCTCTTTATCTTCCCATATAACCGTAAATCACACCAACGTTCCTGATTTACCTCTTCCATAATTATTATTTATATTAGTTCATTTGTAATAAATCTGCATTGTTTTCTTCTATATTTAGTTCTCTCCCAGTCGCCTCTCTCTTTCCTCTCCCGTGCTTCTTTTCTCAGTTCAAATAACCCTAAAAATCTCCTTCATCTCCATTGCCCACCTCCAACGAAACCTGCAACTCCCATCCCCGGACTGTCGGGAGTAAAGGCTGCCTGTGGCTCAAAAGAGAGGATTGAGGACTGGTTCGAGAACAATCGTGATCGTGCTTCGCAAACGTGGGAGAAGTCGATGTCGCTGTCCGTTGCTGCCGTTCGCGTCCCCCTCCTGCGGAAGGGTCGTCGTCGTCGCCATGTCTGCTGTCTTGATTAATGCCGTCGTCATTGGTGGAGGAAGAAGATGAACAATGACAGTTAGGGTTTTCATGGATGTTTGTTTGGGGGATTAACTTTTACCAGGTGGTGTTTGGTTGCAGATAAAAGTTATTCCAAGTTGGGTATTTAGCTCTATATTATATTAATTTAGATTAATTCTTTGATTAGTGGTATATTATTTACGTGATATTTATATTGTTATTTTAATTTATATAATCTTTGTATGATTCATTAATGTGTTACAGATGGTAGTATATCTATCTGCTATTAAGTGGTTATTGGATGTTTATTGTTATAATAAACGAGATAATATGTCAATATCTAATCAATAATACTTGGACTTTTAAATGTGTAATTTTTTTAATATTATTTTATTAATTTGTTGATATATATATATATATATATATATATTATCTGAAATGAATATAAAAATATTAGTTGTACTTTTTATTGTGTAAATTTTGTTGTATTATTGTTTTATTATTTAGTCGATATAACAATGACGTATATGGAGTTAATATTGTCAACCAAAATGAATATAAATGCGTGCAAAGCAATTAGTGAGAGATTGAAGAAAAAAAATATACGTTGTTTAATAACATAATTTTCTGGCATTATTATTAAAAATGTATGTATAATAGTTAATCAATAAATTATTACAATATTATTAGCAGCAAACACAACAACAAAAGAAAATTATATTACATTGTCAGTCAACAGTATCCGTTAAATAATATAACAATATCATGAAACAATACGGAATTGGACAAAAAATAAAATTAGAATTAGTAATATATAAAAAAAAAAGAAAAAGAAGGGAATTTGTTATATATATATATAATTTGTTATATATCCATTATCCTATTTAATCTCCTAAAATATAGGAGAGTTATAGTTTGAATTATCAAATTCCTATTTTATTTCCTCATTGATTGTCCACGTTCCTACTTTATCTCCTTATGTTTTGGAGATTGCAAGTAACTGATTATGTCTTCTAATGTATTTTTTCTCTTATTATGCCTAATAATACAAGTTTTATAAGTTGTTTTTTTATAGCATTTGTTTCAAAAAGTGGTATAGCTGTGTAAAACTCCCTAAACCAAGTGACTCACCAAGGAATGAACCAGAACCAAAACCAAACTAGAGGCTAAAGCCTTGCAACTCCTACCGAACCACTACAAAGGCCAAGAGAATCTGCCGACTAAAACGATTAGAGGTCCAGCCCAGAAAATGAAAACCTAGGGTTTCTCACTCACCACCATGTGGCATATATATGTTGTATATGTACTCTCACACCTCTGTGCGACTCTTATTAAGCACCCACTTGAAAGAGGAGCCATCGTCTCTGTCTCTCATTTCTTTCTTACCCCACCTCTCTGTAAGTCCATTCAGATCTGATTCTTTGCTTGTGTAATGGTATTTTTTCTGCTTCATGATTGATTCTAATTTGCTTTTATTGTGAATTTCAGATTTGTTCGTCGTTGGTGTATTCAAAAATCTAATCAAGATGGTAACTATTTTTTGTTTCTTACTTCATAGATTCTTCGTCTTTGTGTTTTTTTATTGTTGTTGTATGAGTAGTTTGATTCTGAAATTTATAGGGGGGAATTTATGGCGGTCCCTGACGTTTGATCATATCTCTCTTTCGGTCTCTATGAGTTTTAAAATAGCTGATTCGAATTCTCACTCTTAATTCCATTTATTTCACTTAACAGAAAAAAAAAAAGACAAATTTACTCTCAAATTAAAAATCAATTTACTCCCTTTACACACCACCACTCTTTTATCTCCCTCTCCCAAAGCAAACACCATGTTTTTTCCCAAATTTTCAATCTCTCAAACCTGAACCTTCGGTCCAAATAATTGATTCAAGCTATCTTCTTCTTCTTTTTCCTTTGAATACTGGCTCTGCTCTCTATCTAATTTGAGATAACAGATGACCTTCAATCCTCACCTTCCTCGATCTCTCCTCTCTCAAACTCTCCGGTCCCATTCTACAGATTTGACACACATATTGATCAATATGTATTAAGTGTTTTTAAACCCTAATAAGAGCAACATACAAAAAAGAAACACAGGAAAAACAGAAATGCTACTCCTATATGGCGGCAGAGTCCCCGACGACAGAACCTCGAGACGCCTAACTCCAATCCGAAACCCAACTCTAGTCCGATGGATTTTCAAGATGATATCAGCGACAAAATCACCATTACACACGACCCAGAAGATCAAACCCAGCAAGAGAATGACGAAGAAGAAGAAGACTTAGCCTCGCAATTTGTAACATACTCCTCCATGTGTGACGGAGGCCCTAAACGGAAGGCACATAAACGACAACACCTAACACAAGCAAAGAAGTCTCTCAAATTGCTACAAATTCTCAAATCGCAACTAAAACCCATTCCTTTTAAACTTGCTAAGATTCTTGATTTCACATCCCATGAAGCTCTCTTGAAACGTGTCAGTCTCTGGAACTTTGTGCACTTGCCGTTCGACCAAACCCTCGATGGCGACCTAATCGGTGAACTAGTCCCATTTCGGTCTCAACCAGTTCTCGCAGCCAATCATAATTGCTATCTTCATTCATCACAAGTCAAAAATTACAAGGAGTGATAAATTGGTTGGGTTTTGTCATTGTTGAATAAATTGAAGAATGTGTTTGATTGATTGTTGTTTGGAAGCTTGTGAGAGATATTGGTGGTTGATTTTGACGATGATGGTGATGGGAAAAGAGATAGCAAATTTGTGGTGATGATTTGGAGTTTTTGGATTTTGATTTTCTTGTATTTTTGGAATTTAATTGAATGAACTGAAGGTTATGCTTAAAGATTAATGCTCATCATTTGTGTAAATTAGTTCTTAATTTTATTTTAACTTCAAATTTTCCACTGTAGGTCTTCTTCCACTCAAAGCCTCTTCAGGTTTCTTGTTTTTAACAGCAAAGGTCGGACTTCTGTTTAGAACATGAACACTCCAGTTTACAGCTTCTGGCCAAAAAGTCTTTGGAAATCTTCCTTTTGTCAATAAGCTTTTGACCATATTGAGAATTGTTCTATTTTTTTCCTCCGATCTACCATTTTGCTGTGGTGTATATGCAGCAGTAAGTTCTCTACGAATCTCATGTTGCTTGCAAAAAACTTCAAATTCTTTAGAGCAGTACTCACCGCCACGATCTATTCGAAGAGACTTAATAGTCTTGCCTGCTTAATTTTCCATAAGAGCTTTGAAGCTTTTAAATGAAGCAAGAGCTTTTGCTTTTTCCTGTAAGAAATACACCCATGTTTTTCTTGAAAGATCATCAGTGAAGGTAATTAAATATCTTTTACCTCTGTTAGAAGATGGATTTATTAGGCAACAAATATCCGAATGCACCAGCTCTAGCACATCATTTGCTCTCCAAGACTTTCCTTTAGGAAAGTGAGAGCGATTTTGTTTGCTAACAACTCACTCTTCACAAATTTGAGAGGGAATATTAATTTTTGGAAGGCCTGTCACCATGTTTTTCTATTGAAGAGATTTCAAACCACCAAAATTTAAGTGGCCATAACGAAAATGCCACAACCATGAGGGATCGTGTGCTTCAACCATCAAACATGATTGAATGTTTTCAATCTTTATTGGAAATAACCTGTAAGAACTCATCTGGATACTTGAAATAATACTACCTCTAATAGGATCATAAACTTCACAAGCACCTTTCTCAATTGTGTGACATACTCTTTTTCTTACAGTTGACCATCACTCAATAAGTTGTTCTTCAAGTCAGGCACATACAACACATTAGAAATTGTTTCTACAAAACCATTCTGGGTTTTTATTTTGATGTCACCTTTGCCCATAGCTTTCACAGTTGACAAGTCACCAAAACTGACAGTAGAGAGAAAACTTTCATCTAGCTTTGAAAAAGGACACTTATTTCCACTCATGTGATTGTTGCAGCCTGTATCCACATACCAGATATCTGACTCAGCCTTCTTTCCTTCATGGACAACCATCAACAAAGTTTCTGGTTCCTTGTCTTCCACAAAATTTGAATTCTCTCTTTTTTCTGTATCATCGGGTAATCTAGTGTAACATTCAGAAGCATAATGACCATATTTGTGACATCTAAAGCATTCTACTTGAGATTTGTCATGATGTCACAAGCTAAAGAGTATGCTCTAAAGAAGTGTAATAGAAAATTATTAGAATGGTTTCAAGTCCTGCGATAAGAACACCGCAATCAGTTGATTCTCCTAAAGATGTGAAGCTAGCAAACATAAGCAGGGGTCTTATTGATACAACAACTCCTTTTGAATCCGTAAAAGAGGCTGTCTCTAAATTTGGAGGAATAAATCAATTGAGTTCTAGAATTCGTTGAACTAGGAATTGATGTAGTTAGACTTTTTTATTCTAGTTTTTAGAATTAAATGTTATTTTAAGGATTTGTCATTTAATAATTTTATTATATTTTAATAAATTATTTTGTTTATTATTTATTTATTTTATTTATTCATATGTTGTTTACACATTTATTTAAATGAAATGTCAAATGTATAATATTTAACTCTATTTAAAAACTCATAGACAAAATAGTCTTTTCAAATAATTTATATTCTATTCCTTACAATATATAATTGTTATTCTATTCCACCAACTAAACAATACAATAAAATTTTAATTCTGTGGAATAAAAATTTTATTCTACATAGAATAACAATTTTATTCTATGTAATTCTATTCCGTGAACTTAACGGCCCCTATATTGTACAATAAACGCCCCAAAAGGGGAAAAAACCGCCCCATTTGCATAGCATGTACCGTTTTCTTTAGGTTGATATTAAACGGTGGCGTTACATAGTCTTATATAAAATGACGCATATCCTCCCAGCACAACGCTTCGTTACCAAAAGTGAAAAAACAAAATTGCTTCAAGAATATATCCATTGATGTAACACCACCTACACAATTTCATTGCCACATTACTAATTAGGTACACATGAATTAGAGTATAAAATCATAAATTAAACTACAAAATTCTACTATCACATCCAATATGTTTATTCTTAAAAGACAATTAACAAGTATCCGTTCCAGAAAAAAAAAATTAACAAGTGTCACTGCTCGGAGGTGGCCCAGTGGTAGGGGCAATGCTGCCTTTGTTTGCTAGCACATGTTCGAGACCTTGTGTCTCCTTGCTTGGACTGCAGTAGGCGAAGGGTGATATTTTTAAATTAGGCTTTTGGTGGATGTCGTAGTGGGATAAAGTCTGGTTATCGCTGAGTAAGCCAACATTTCCTCAGCGAGGTATAATAGTCTGCATAATCACCCTTAATAGAAGTATGTCACTACTGGTAGTCCTCGACTTATTTTTCATTAAAAAAAAATTTAACAAATATGTAACTTTAAATGAAAACCAATTTAAAAATAAATAATAAATTTTGTTAAAAATAAACTTTTTAATGAACCAATTTATAATTTATTCTTTTTTAATTTTTTACTTTTTGTCCTTTTCTATTTATTGATATTTGATCCAAATTTTTCATACTTTCAATTACTTTTATTGTTTTCCAATTTTCTATTTTATCTGCTCTATTCAAATTTTAACTTAAATAATTTTTAGATAATTTTTCTAAATCTTTCAAAAGTAAATTTGAATAAACTTAAAATGTGTTTTTAACAATGTGCTCGGAGCTTTTACTAACATATACATAAATGTGTTTTTACTGAGCGGGTCTTCAGTACTTAAGAGTCAAAGATCCATAGGTATATCTCGACCTAATCGCAAGTCACTGAGTATTTTTTTTTTTTGGAAAAAAGGAGAGTCGGATCACCGAGAGTGAATACCTCCTTAATGAGCGTAACTATGTAGACAATTACTCATTATCGTGACATGTCGCTTGCTCGACGGTAACCGAGATTTACTCACCACGACACCGCTGGGAGCCCGCGGAATGATATACCTGAGGAGATATTCGGAAGAGTCCAAAGAGACAGAGTATGTCTCGAACTTGGGACATCCACGAAACATTGCTCTTTTTTCTGCTGAACCACCTCCCAAGAGGTGCAAGTCACTGCATATTTTTGCTTGGCAGAAAAGCAGTGAACAAATAATACGGATACAAATCAAGATCATACCATACCAGCGTGAGAAAATTATGCTTATTGGGCAGGATCGTATTTTTGCCTCGCGGAGTGACCGACAAATCACTAAGTGTGAAGAAAGCACTCACTGGTCCGCCACCCTAAGAACTACCACAGGACCGACCAGTACTGAAGGATTTGGTCGAAGAAGCCAAATTTTCCCACTAATGAAAAGGGAAGTGATTTCTCTGCTTCAACATTCTATTGTAGGTGTTAGGGTTTGCACTGCAGCTTATATGCTTGGACCCTATCTGGACTCTCCCACTATCTTTGGTTCTGTGGGCTGCAGCTGCTGGTCTTGTTCACCAGGAGGCCTAAATTTTTTTATTAGGCCCTCCCAATTTAAGCCCATCAGCACAGAAATTGTAAAAGTGTATCAACCTGCGTTAGCTGATTCATTGTGCCCAAAGCTTCTCTCCTTGGAAAAAAAAAAAACGTCACCTCGGTACTGTTTACGATGCCTCATTGGGGTCGGAGTCTACACGGCTGGGAGTTTTCTCTCGATGATTGTGATTGTGGACCTAGTTGCTGCGGGTTTTTTCCATTTGCTTGTTTCAATTGTTACTATTGTTGTTCATTGCTTATCATCTTCTTCATAACAATATGATTGTTGTTATATATATTTATTTTTTGTAGCAAATTGAACTATAACCTGAATAAAAGTTTGAACAAATCATGCTAATGCTAAGGTTGGGGATTATATTATGTATATCATGCTAAGGTTGCTGCTTGGGGATTTTGATGCAATGGTAGGTGGTGGTGTGAAGTGCGGTCGAAGCATAACTTGAAGCAACAGGGGGCCGTGAAGCCAAGTTTTATGTTTGATCATGCATTCTCTATTACGCACCTGGGCAGTGGCCTCCAATTTAGCTTCAAAGCCTGTGAAGTCCTTCGTAAGTGGAGTTGGGAGAAATTTAAATTTGCAGAAGGATATTGGTGAGTGACACTTGCCTATGTTACTATGTACTCCTTTAATTATTATAACCTCGTGTATATGTTACTCCAGCTTGCCAACTTATGGCTCTCCTCTTCTCCCTGTTGGCTTGGACTCTGCATATGTTGGAAGGCTACTAATCCCTCCGGTCTGTTCAATTCTTCTGTGTATATGCATGTTTTTTACGGGGTGTTTTGATTTCCTTTTTCTTATATCAGTATTTGCTCTTGTTTCTGATGCTCTTGACAGAAACCAGGTGAGACACCCTGGAACATTATTAACCGCGTATGGGAGGATATTGACTGGGAGACTCTTCACAAACAAGTTGTTTGGACAAACAAGCATGCCAAGATATCTGGTGAGCCAGACCGTGACTTTTTCTCTGAAAAGCCGAAAAGAGAGGCTGAAAGAGTGCCGAATATAAAACTTCAAGGAAAAACATTTAAAGGAAAAGTCCTGCACGACACGCTAGTCAATTCGCAGGTGGGAATCTTGTGCTAAAAACTCGGGTTTCAATTTCAGACTTACAATTTCTTCCCTTCCTAATAATGAAATTAATCTATTGAAACCCGCAGCTGCTTTTGTATATGCGTGTCCCATCTCGGCCAGGCGGGGACACTCTTTGTTCTATTGATTTGGTAATATCCTATTTTTTTTCTCATTGAAGTTGGCATTAGATTGAAACTCTTTGGTTGTGAAGTTAACTTCGTACCTTTTCTTCAGGTGCTTACAGAGAGTGGTTGGTTTTTTGCTCTATGCCAACGTGTAAGTCATTTGAATAATTCACTAGTTTCTACAATCAATGACTTTTTTGTAAAAGCTCTTTGTTCATGCATTTACTTGAACGAGCCAACGTACATGTCCTTTTATAGGCTAGGCCCACATCTCTGTGATGTTTTCTCGTAAACATTATAGCAAACTGATCTTCAGAATTTTGAGATATTTGAACTTCTCTTGTTTTAAATATTTGCTTAGAGTTTGTACCTTTCTAATGATTATTTTTTGCATTCTTGCGAAATTTAGATTCTTTTTAACCTATTGATGAAAATTATTGTTTCTGCGTCGCTTTTCTGTGTATAGTTTTTCGGCGGATCCAGAGTTAAAAGAACAAGGGAGACGACCATGCATTGCAGCTTCGAGGAGGACATCGTTTACCGTGAGATCGTCGAGAGACAATCCAAGGATTTCCAGGAAAGACTTGACCAAGTAATCTATTTCTCTATCTCTTAGCTCGGCGGAGTAGTTGGATTTGGGTTGTGTGAATTGTGGTTTGTGTGAGCTTGCAATCATGTTCTATTCTCAATGCTGCACATCACTTAGTGTTTCTTTCATGCTTTTCCATGCCCAGTAGAATAAATATAAGTCATATGTTTTGCTTAGTTCTCGTTTCTTCTGAATGTGTCAATGGCTGGTGGTGGAGCAAAACAATGTCCATCTGAAAGCATCGAATAGTGAGGGGCATGAAATTTCTGATGTATCTTGAACCTTGCTTAAAGGCCGTTTGTGGAAAACTAAATTCTTTGTCCAATTGTGCCAATGAAAACTAGTTTTAGGAGACTGTAGATGTTTTTAATATGCAAGTTCTCCACCTCACAGTTTCGGCACATGCAGGCAATGAGTCAAGCATGCTTAGAAGTCAACAACGCGTTCTAAAATAAATAAGTTTACAGTACTGGTCCTTATTGGGGTTTATGGAAATGCACTTTTCATAGTTGTTCAAAATTTTTATCGTGATTCTTAAATTTTGAATCAACAATTACTTGCCTCTTGCCATCTTGTTCTTTTTAGCATATTTTCTTGTCTTTGAATCTGTTCTTTTTTTATCACCTGGCGTTCTAAACTATTTGTTGCAATTTATATATTTTAAGCCTCCAAAGTGGTCTAGAGTTTGTGAAGCGGATTATGGGATGCATCTTCATTTTCATGAGGTTAAACAACTTGTGGTCAAAGGTAATTTCTAAGACAATAAATTTTTCAAACTGAAATGGAATAGAATGTTTTCATTGTCTCTTAAAAAACGTGTGCTTCTCTGTCAAATAAAAAAGTGTGCTTAAGAGGTTTAGTTTTATTTTAAATATACAATGAACCACGGTAGCAATGACATCTAGTGTGTTGAGAATGCCCTTAAAAATTGGCTTTAGTGTCTTAACCTTGATTCTGCACGAGTAGTGACTGCAACTACATTTGACAAGTAAAGTATGTTATTCTGTGCTGTCAACTTAGTTGTAATCATTGCAGAAGTTCTCCTTCATATACTAAATCCCAAAAGTTGACAGTGGACTTTTTTTCCTAAAAGTTGGTGGTGTGCATTGCTCTACCATCAAAAAGTCCAAATCACTAATCCCAACATTGATAAAGATTTTAAAAACAACCACAATTAGGAACTTATCTATTAGTAAACCGATTACTAAAAATGTAAGCATTTTTATTTTAAATCTTGCATTTTCCGTCTTTATAGGGTTGTAAAGTTTATAGATGCCATAAAGCTGATTTTCTCTTACGAAAGATGTCATTGCAGATTTGCAACATGATATACATAATCTTAATTTTGTGTGATAGCAAATATTTCTAAAAAGGAAATGTTTAGTGTGTGTTTTTTGTTTGTCTTTTTCCTTTTTAAAGGAAAATTTTGTGCTCATGCTTATTATTTTTGTGTTGATCTTCTAAGGGGCATTTGTAGTTATTCGGTAGTGCTTTTTTTAATCAGAAGAATATTAGGGCAATTTGGGAATATAATGGCGCTTGTCCTTTACAGTTGGGCAAGGAGAGACAAATAGACGTTGCACGTTTTTGAATAATTTCATGTGAGAAAGACGGATGTTGCGAGTATAACTTTTGGAATTCAAAGAGGGATGAATTGAGAACTTGAAATGCCAAATAAGTTAGTGGCAGTAACTATAGAGGCTAGAAATTGGTTGCTAATTCTTAAGTTAGGCCGATTGTACCCTGTTTTTATGGTTAAGCTTTATAATCTTGCCACTTTTTGTTGTTAAGTCCTTTTGTCTTTTTGTTAATTGATTTTGCCAATTTACTGGTTGATTTAGGTGGATAGATTTATGGTATGTGCCAATTTTGTTGCTTGAATTTCTGCAATTTTTTATTGTTGTTTTCAGATAGTTTCACTTTTCCGTCGTCCTCAAGACCCGAGGCTTAATAAAGTAGGCAGAGAAGCTTACATATATGGTCCGTCGAAGTACAATGTTGACTGTGACAAATCTCGTATTGCTGACTTACTGCAGGGGTATGTGAAGTTGGTTTTACAATATTATTATATTCATCTAAGTTTCTTTTATTTATTTTTTTCATGAGGGTGGTTTCAATATCTAGATCTCCACAAATTCTTTTGGTATTGATTTCTTCATTTGATTATCTTATGCCTCTGGATATCCATTTCTAAAATATTATTACAAACTGCGTCCAAATGCCAACATGTTGCTGGAGATTTGGACAGATGATCGGAGTGGAATTAATTTAGGCTTTTACTTGCCAGTTTTAATCAGGTCTCCTCTTTGTGTCTGGAGTTTAGGCTTTACTTGCCAGTTTTAGCCAGGTCTCTTATGTGTGTTTGGAGTGAATATTCCACAATAATAGATTATGTTCTTTCTCTTGTTTTTTTTTTCTTTTAAAATCAATGTCCAAACGTTGGTTAGAAATTTTCCTACATGTGGCAGTGGCTTTACTTCTGTATCTTTTAGGGTTTTTTTGTTTCCTTTCTTTTAGGGTTTTATTTTATAAAAGGATCTTGGTAAGTGACACTTGTTTTGATTCTTTCTTTTCCTAGCCTCATGTACTCCTTTCATTATTATAACCTCGTGTACATGTTATTCCAGCTTGCCAACTTATGGCTCTCCTCTTCGCTCTGCTGGCTTGGACTCTGCGTATGTTGGATTACGGGGGGGTTCCTGTGACCCTGCCCATAGTATAATAACTCTTCTCATAGTATAATATCATGTACACGAGGTCATACTAATTTTTTTTTGGTGCAAACCAAATGTACTAATTTAAATATTAGGTAGTTTACATTGATGTGAATAAATAATTGTGCAAATTAAAAATCATGCATTCATAAAAAGTGCACTTGCTTATTCGGAATTTGTAATTTATATTGTCACAAACTCTTCTCATAGCATAATAAATAGGTGAAATATTTATCCTATATTCTAATCAATGGATTAAAATAATTAATCGTAGAAAGAAACTACATGTAAGTTTTTAATGACAAATGTGTCACAATGACAATATGTGTAATGAACTATTTTTTCGCTATTTTTATTAAATTTTGACTTAATATATTTTGAATTTTCTTGAGTATATTTACAAATATTTGAATTTCAATTATCATAACACTTATAAAAGTCATGATGCAAGGAAAAAAAGTTTTACACTTTATTCCTCTTTTTAATTCTAAATTACTATAATAGTTGAATGACAATGTATTGCAAATATTAATTATTATAGAAGAGATCCACTACTATATATCAACAAATATTAATTATTTTTCATTACATAATTTTTTTCTTATTTAATGCTATGAAAATTGACTACCAAAATTTAAAGATATATATTCATATTAAAAATAATTAAATTATAAATAAAAACACTTAAATAACGTGTAACGCACAAACACAAAACGCTAATTATATAACAATGGTGCCCCCGGGTGAAATATTTTTTGCGTCCGTCACTGGTCACCAGTGAGACATTCTTTGCTATTCAGTGAGTGTCATCGTTCGGGCTCTACTTTTGTATCTTGTTGTTAGAGTTTCATACCGGGTTTCAGTGGTGATACTGGGCTATACTTTTGTATTTTTTATATTGATTTTACAATGACGGTTTTTATATTTATTTTGATAGTATTATATCTATACCATTTTCTTATATATATCGTATTTTTATTAAATAAATATTTTGATAAATGAATGTCTAAGTTGAATATTTGTATTTCTGAGGCTTGTGCGATATGAGCTAGGTTTCCATAGACAATTCACCTTGTACGCTGGTCACCGATCCGACTCGGGTCGTGACAACTATCGTGCACATCTGTGGAAATCACTTTTATGGAAGACTTTTCAACTCATTTCGATGCATACTGAAATCATTTGAACAAAACTGAAAATGGGTTAACACTTAAAATTTATGTTCAATGCACTAAACATATATATGTGCATTACCGACTACAATTTAAAAGAGTGACAAATCGTTTTAAGTAATAAGAATATGTACAAGTCATTTTTGAAATATCTCTTTATTTACAAAACATTTGCTAAACACTTTCGCGCATATTCAAACCTTTTCATCGCATTCAAAATCAGTTAACTATTGCAAAACTTTTCAATACCTTCTAAAGATTTCAATATATCATGTGTACTAAAAATATTTATAGATATCGAGACAACATACATCTAATATACCAGACTATTCAACTGGACTCCAAGTCTCAGTTAGCGGCACTCTAGCATGATCAATTATGGCGATCAGGATAATCTAGTATTTTTTTTTAAATCAATCAGGATAATCTAGTTGAGCAATGACATTCATAACATTTTTATCGAGGTTGTGATATATCACTAGACACTTATATAAAACATACTGACACTTATCAGATCAAATTATGCAGACATAGACTAGGGGACTGGAGCCTTAAGACCACGACTTGCATCCCCCTCAAAACCGATTAGGAGACGCATGTCCTTCTAGGGATGATGCGCGTCCCATGAAAAGGGATATGTCTCCCTTGTGCAGAAAACGCAAACCAGAACTCAAGGATCAACCATTCTGACTCTAATCCAACCCATTATACATTCTATCAGTTATATTCACTCAACAAACATAATTCTCATCAAGAACACATTAAATTCATCATTTTTAACACAAAATGACACTAAAGTTTTCTGCCCAAAGAAACCATTCTAAAACACTCCCTCAACAGCCTTTAAATTCTAGATTTCATCAAGATAAATTGTTCGAACATTGTCAAAATGAATAAAAAAATCTTACCTTTGAAGATTTCCAAACTAGGCCCACACCCTCTCTTGGAACCTCGCAAAGTTCCCTCTTTTCTACAGAAATATAGAAAAAGACTAATACTTGTGGTTATGAAGCTTCAAAACCAGACGCTGAATGTTTTTTTTAGAAAGATTTACTTACCAAACGAAGGTTTTGTGAGATTGAGAGGTGAGAGGATGAGGATAGATAACGGAAGCTTCCTTTTTTAACGGAAACGAAGGAGAATGAATGGAGATGTTAAAGAAGAGTCTTCTGCTACAAAATGGTCATCTAGGGACGTGGTATAAGGTGTGACTTGAATGGGATCGGAAGAGGTTTAGACATGCTAGCGTAAGTGAGAAGAAAAATGGGCATCAACTTGAGAAGGATGCTAAAAATTGCATTCAAAATGCTCAATTACATCACTCAATACCACATATAAAACAATGACAGAGTGAAAATTTAGCTAAATTGAGATCGGTCTTCAAATAAAAAGGTGAGAAATAAAATAGAATAGTAGAATTGACAGAAATACCTAAGAGTTTGCAGATAGCCGATAAGGTTAGCCGACCTCGCCCAACTCCAGCTAACTCTGCCTTTGATATAAAGGGGTTGCACGTCCTAATCAATTACACATGCATCTCCCCTCTAGAACATGCAGGTTTTGCACTTCGACTCTCCGATTTAATTCTACACTTAATCCAAATCAATTCCCACCATCTCTACTCCACGTCAATCATCAAAAGGACTAATGAAACGGTTGTTTAACCATCGTGGTTTGATTTAACACCCAAATTTTATTTAGTGTCAATTTCCGTACAAAAAAGACCGTTATTTGTCATATCTGAAAAAAGGGCCTTTTTTTTATGAAAACTTATACTACGTATAAAGTACAAAAATTGCTTTTATCCCTCTCTCTACCGCTCAAATCTAATCTGACTATATAAAAAATATATTTTCATAAACCAAAACTAAACCAACGATTTAAATAAAATGTAAAATTTTTAAAAAATTGCTTTTGAAAAAAAAATCAAAATCATAGTTTTAGTAATATTTTCATGTTTCGTATTATACCATGTAATTTCTCCTTTATAAAAATTTACTTATCTTATGATCTTCATCTCCAGGTTATGGAAAACCTGAATTAGCTCCGAATACAATAAACTGCATCGAAACCATGCATGATTGAGTTCGGTTATCTTAATTTCGAATTTAACAGTCAATTTAAAATCATATAACCGTGGTTCCAAAGTGACCTGATTAAAAATGTCACAATAGCAAATTTTTATGCAAATTTTCCTAATTTTATGTTGTTAGGCCATCTCCAACCACAACCCCAAATTTTTATCCCAAATCTCAGGTTTGGGTCATTTACATTGAAATTCTCTTCAACCACAATCTCAAATCTACCCAAAAAAAAATATTCTGCACATATTCCTCACATCATTCTATTTTTTTTTATTATTATTCTTTCATCACAAATACTTCAAATTAAGTTTTTCTATTAATAATTTAATAAAATATATTTCGTTATATTTATTAATTTTATATAAAACTATTTAAATATTTTGACCCGTAAATTAAAATATGTATAATTTACAATTTAAATTTGTTTCAAAATTTTAAGTTGACTTAATTAATAAAATTAAATAATAATAATTTTTTTTCAATTAAGCACAAAACAAATTAAAAGTAAATACATCATTAATATTAACCGCGGGACCGGAACAATAACATTTCATTAAAATTTCACAATTAAGAACAAAGCAAACTTACTAGACATGCATGAAATTACAATACAACATAGAAAATAGCATATAGGCGCATTAATTTTCAAGGACCCTCGGAATTAGTGTGTTCCTCCCACAAATGCTCTATCAAAGCATTGTGAAGTGCAATGTGAGCTTATTTGTCCTTGATTTGACTATATCGGGCAACAATTTTTTCAAAGCGAGCATTTTCATCTTCAGTTTATTTATACGGTTGGCGCTTGCTCTTCCATCGCTTCTACAATTGGTGCATTGAGATCTCTTTCATCCTCTGCTATCACATTATGCATGATAATGCAATCTTTCATTATGTCATCTAACACATTTTTGTCCCAGAAACGTGTAGGTCTTGCAACAATTGCAAATCTTGATTGTAGAACTCGAACGCACGTTCCACATCTTTCCTGCATGATTCTTGTTTCATGGAGAAATACTTTTTCTTTCGACCACGTGGCTCATGAATAGTTTGCACAATAGTTGACCATTTAAGATATATTCCATCAGCTAAATAATATCCCATACTATACTTTTTGTCTTGAATGACATAATTGCAAGGAGGAGCAATACCTTGAGCCAAATTAGAGAACAAATGAGATGACTCTAACACGTTTATGCCATTATTGGTGTCAGACATGCCAAAGTAAGCATGTCATATCTAAAGATCATATTCGGCAACCGCTTCAAGAGCAATGGTTGGTGACCCACTACTTCCTCTATACTGACCAGCCTATGCTGAAGGACAATTTTTTCACTTCCAATGCATACAATATAGACTACCCAACATTCCATGAAAACCCCGTTGATTTCCAATGTAGAGTAACCTTACAATATCACAGGCATTGGGAGATCGAAGATATTGTCCCGAAAAAATTTCCACAATGACACGACAAAATTTCTTCATACTTTCAATTGCTGTTGACTCTCCAATTTTTACATACTCGTCAATAGCATCTGCTGGTAAACCATACGTTAGCATCCAGAATGCAACAATTATTTTCTGCAAAGGAGACAGTCCAAGTCTACCTACACCATATTTTCTTTGATGAAAATACAGGTCGTGATTGTGGACTGCTTCCACTATTTGAAGAAACAAAGATCGAGACATTTGATACTGTCGTCGAAACATGTTGGCGTTGTAACGTGGGTTGTCTGAAAAATAATCATTCCACAAATTACGATCCGCGGCTTCACGATCACGATTTATGACTATATGACCTGGGACAGAGCCTCCATGTAAATGCTCGGTGTTATGAAGCATGAGAGCAAGCTGCATAATCCTATTGCTATTTTGAATAATCCGACAAACTATTTCTTCTTCTGATAGTCCATTATTAGGAACTTCCATGACTTCATCCTCAGATTCAGATGAAGATGAATTTCCAAACTCGGTATTGGAAGGGCCTCCAATATTAAAATTCATATTGGGTTGTGAGAAAATGAATTTTAGGGAATTGAGTAGAGAAATTTTGATGGTTGTAAAAGCTATAGAAATATAGAAGTTATAGAAAAAAATGATAATATTGTAAGGTTGTGATGATATCGAAATCCATCTAACGGTTGTGACAATGATGTAATCCATCCAACGGGTA
>CAODLS011190898.1:0-12340 GCA_948243855.1 Flueggea neowawraea
CCTACATGAGGAATCACATGTTTTGACTTAGTCAAACGTTATCCGTAACAGGGTAACAATAAAGGCTATGATTGGATATGTCATGAATCATGTAGAGGAGTGATAGTGAGAGTGATGAATTTGTTCCTCTTTTGAATAGTGATATCTCTTTGACACTTGATGAGTAGGATTGATAGAATGTATTCATACTTGAATGAATTGATAAAGGAGTTTATCAATGTCATTTATTATATCAATCTACTCGAGATCAAGAAACATGTTAAGCTATATAAGGTTGACATGTGACCATGCCTTATGCTTAGATGAGCTATCGGGTGACAAAAGGACTATACATCAGACTGTGAAAGGTTAACTCGGATCACTGACAACCACTCAATTTTGGGTTGTCATAATGTATTACTAGATACCGCTTATATACTTTGGGCCAAAAGGTTTGGACAAGGCTCATTGTCAATTTCGAATGGGCCTATAGGGTCACACACAAAGAACGAATTGGATTGATTACAAAATATTCTCTCTTAGTGATGAATGAATTATTAAGATGGTTAATTTGATTAATCAATAATAATTCAGGATTTTATAATTTGTGTTAAATAAAATTTAATACATAGTCCATTAATGTGATGGGTTTTTAATATGAATCACCTATTATCATGGGTTTAATTGTTTAATAATGTGTGACATAATTTGGCTCATGTATGAGATTTATATTATGGTAATGTGTCATATAATTAAAAGCCCAACAACATTAAGAAACCCATCATGAAATTTGGCCAAACCCAATGAGATTACGGTATGAGAAATTTCGTCACAAGCCTTAAAAATAAGAGAGGAAATTCGGCTATCACTTCCTATTTTTTAGGGAAATTAATCCTTGTATGACAAGGAAGATATTTCGTCACACATATGCGCATCTAATTAGGAGTTATATTCTTGTATGACAAGGAAACCCTAATTAGAATGAAACTTAATATGACTAGGAATGAATTCGGCTCACTTCTTGCACAAAGGGGAAAACCAAATGCTAGTAGGGCAAAGAGAAGGGGAATTTCGGTTCCAATGTGCTTCCTATCTAGGTCATCTCATGTGCCTATAAATAGGCTTGCATCCCTTGCCATTTGATCATCCATTGTCGAACTTGTGTGCCACAATTCAAAGAGAAAAAAAAATTGTGAGCTTTAGAATATTGATTCAAAAAGGTGCTAGTACACTGCAATCATTCCAAGGTAAGTTCATTCATGTGGATACCTCTAGCCATGTTTGTGCAAAGGCAACATGATTCCACAAGGTGATTTGGATTCTTGGTGCTTAGAGCTACATCAACGTTTCATACAACTGATCGATCAAGCCTGGGTGAAAGGTAAATCTTCCAACCTTAATTATATATGTTGATATGCATGGGTCCTTGGGGGAATTCAAGGCATTAAATTTTTGTTATATCCGATGCCATGAATGTATATGAATGTCATATTTGAGCTGCGAATTCCAACAGTTCAAGCTTGAGCTCACTTTGTATGTTCTTTCTTCGAGTGAGATGGATAGGAGGGCAGACCAGTTCAGCGAGTTCCATGAGGAGCCGGGTATGTTCGTGACTGAGTATAAGGATAGGTTTCGGGAGTTGAGTAGGTATGCACCTGCAGAGGCCCGTAGTGAGAAGGCCTTAGCAAGGAAGTTCTTGAACGGGTTACTACTTAAGATTAGGAGGATAGTAGCGACTCAAAGGTTTTCTATCATATCACAGATTTCTGAGGCTGTAAGGAGTGTGGAGTACCAAGACGAGAGACAACCGAAGGAGCCCAAGAGGGCAAAAGCGGAGGGTGAGTCGGGAGGCCAGTAGGACCTAAGCGTGAGGTTGAGTTTGTCATTAAGGTATAGCCTGGTACATATCCGATATCGATTCCACCGTATCGGACCTCACCAGCAGAGTAGAAAGAGCTAGAGGCTCAGTTGAGAGATTTATTACATAAGAGATTTATTAGACCGAGCGTCTCATCTTGAGATGCTCTGGTGTTGTTTGTTAAGAAATAGGACGGTAGCCTTCGTATGTGTATTGACTACCGGTATGTGAACAAGGTAACGGTGCAGAACTGATATTCGCTTCTGAGGATAGATGATTTGTTTGACCAACTGCAGGGTGCGCAATGGTTTTCTAAGATTGACTTGAGGTCGGGATATCACCAGCTGAGGATCAGGAGAGAGGATATTTTGACGACAGCTTTTCGGACTATGTATGGTCATTATGAGTTTCTGGTGATGTCGTTTGGTTTGACTAATGCACCAGCGGCATTTATGTATTTGATGAATAGGGTGTTCAGACCATACTTGGATCAATTTGTTATCGTTTTCATCGATGACATTCTAGTGTACTCGATGAGTAAGGAAGAGCACAAGGACCACCTAAAGTCAGTCTTGCAAACTTTGAAGGAGCATCAGTTGTATGCGAAGTTCTCAAAGTGTGAGTTCTGGCTTGATCATGTCGTATTTTTGGGACACGTGGTGTCTAAGGATGGGATCATGGTGGATCCAAAGAAAGTGGAGGCAGTACTCCATTGGGGGAGGCCTAAGATCATTATGGAGATATGGAGCTTTCTTTGTATGGCTGGGTACTATAGGAGGTTTATCTAGGATTTTTTCAGGATCATAGCTCCTATGACTAGGTTGACACAAAAGGGAGTTAAGTTTGTTTGGTCTAATAGGTGCGAAGACAGCTTTCAAAAGCTGAAGAGGTATTTGACAAGGGCACCAGTGTTAGTTTTACCATCAGGTTTCGGAGGATTTGCAGTGTATTGTGATGCCTCTAGAGTTGGTTTGGGTTGTGTATTGATGCAGCATGGCAAGGTGATTGCATATGCCTCGAGACTGCTGAAGAGGCATGAACAAAATTACCCGACACATGACTTGGAGTTAGCGGCAGTTGTGTTTGCACTTAAGATTTGGAGGCATTACTTGTACGTAGAGACTTTGAGTTCTTCACATATCATAAAAGTCTGAAATATATTTTTTTGCAGCGAGACCTGAACTTAAGGCAAAGACATTGGCTAAAGTTGCTAAAGGATTATGATTGTACAATATCATATCATCCTAGCAAGGAAAATGTTGTAGTCGATGCTCTGAGTAGGAAGTCGATGGGGAGTTTAGCTCACATCGCAGTTGAGAGGCGACCAGCAGTGACTGAGTTGCAAAAATTGATGGAGGATGGAGTCACGTTACAATTCGATGACTCAGGGGCTCTGTTTGGTCATGTTAGGCAAGACATATACTGTTGGATCGTATCCGATAGTCTCAAAAGAAGGATTCTGAGATGCAGGATTTGGTTGAGAAAGTTAGATAATCTAGTGTACCCGGTTTTAGCATTGACGATTCAGGAGTGTTGTGGTTTGGGTTGAGATTGTGCATACCATCCTCTGGTGGATTACGTGAGGATATTATGGCCGATGGTTATAACTCCACATATTTTGTACACTCAGGTTACATTAAGATGTATCGGGATCTTCGAGAAGCCTATTGGTGGTCAAGAATGAAGAACGATATAGCTGAGTTTGCCAGTCGGTGTTTGACTTGTCAGCATGTTAAGTTTGAGCACCAACGTCCTTCTGGATTGTTACAGCAGTTACCTCTTCTGGAGTGGAAGTGGGATCGTATTACGATAGACTTTGTAGTGGGGTTATCGGGGACATCCTCAGGGTACAATTCCATTTGGGTTATTGTGGACCGATTCACGAAATTGGCACATTTTCTGCATGTCAAGATGACATATGGAGCGGCACGGTTGGCTAAGTTATATATCAACCAGATCGTATGTTTACATGGTGTGCCAGTCTCTATAATGTCTGACATAGGACCAAAGTTTACATCGCAGTTTTGGCATAAACTGCAGGAGCAGCTAGGTACTCAATTGGATTTCAGTACAGCATTTCACCAGCAGACCGATGGTCAGTTCGAGCATACTATTCAGAATTTGGAAGATATGTTGAAGGCGTGCGCTGTGGATTTTAGTGGGAGTTGGGATTCTCACTTGCCATTGGTGGAATTTGCGTACAATAATTCGTATCATTAGAGTATCGGGATGGCCCCTTACGAGACACTATATGGTAGAAAGTTTAGGTCTCCTTTATGTTGGGTCAAGGCCAAAGAGAGAGCATTTAGGGTCAAATCTTATTTTGGAGACTACTGAGAAATTGAAATTGATCCAGCAGAGGATCCAGACTTTTTATAGTCGCCAAAAGAGTTACGTTGACCCGAAGCACAAACATTTGGAGTTTAGGATATGAGACCATGTATTTCTCAAAGTGTCACCAACGAAGGGTGTCATGAGATTTGAAAAGAAGGGCAAATTAAGCCCGAGATACATTGGTCTGTTTGAAGTCATAGGTCGTGTTGGGGTCGTGGCATATGAGGTGGCATTACCACCAGAGTTTGCTTTTGTTCACCCGGTGTTCCGTATATCACTTTTGAGGAAGTATGTTCCTGATTCGTCTCAAGTTCTGGCACCTCAGTTTGTGGAGGTCTAATCCGACTTATCTTACGATGAGGATCCCGTGAGGATTTTTGATCGACAAGTGAAGAGGTTGCGGAACAATGAGATTGCTTCAGTGAAAGTGATATAGATGCACCATTCTGTTGAGGGGGCCATTTGGGAGATATCTGCACTTGTTCGACGTAGTTGATCCCTAGGTCAGTGTCTTTTTGTGTTTTTGCATACTTTGCAATTCATTCTATTTTTGGCATCATCATGTTGCATATGTGTACGTAGACTGAGTGTTGAGTATGCATTGTCTATGTTTAGAGGCAGGTAACCTAGACATTGGTGTAAGTCTATTTTGGAGATCTATAGTTAATAAGGACTTCGATTTATTCTGTTTCAAAATTTGAGGACAAATTTCTTTTGAGGGGGGGAAGTATGTAATATCCCGCCCGTTCCAGCTATATTCCCTATAGCGATTGGAGTTTCGATTGATGATTGTTGATGCTCATCCTCATTGAGAGTGTGGAGTTTTAATTGATAGTCAATAATGTTGATGAGCATGTAGGGTTTTTTTTTGGAACCTTGAGTAGCGAGTCTGAAGAGTGGATAACTTAAGTTAAATAAGAGGTAACTCGAGTTGTGTGACCCCTATACAACTCGAGTTATCTAGAATTGTAACTCGAGTTAGATGAGGTCCATATAACTCAAGTTAATCATTGTGTAACTCGAGTTATCTACGCTAAAGTGGAACGACACGTTTCAGTGTTCTTCGTCTTTAAAAGACCCCAAACTGGCCGAAATCTGCCATTTGCTCAAATCCATTCCTCTCAGATGCTTCCATTCTCTCTCAAGTTGTTCCTCAACACTTTCTTTGGGTTTCTTGAGGTAAGATTGTGTTTCTAATCCTTTCTTCTCTCATGTTTTCTGCAAGATTATGCATACTAGGGTTTTAGGTTCAAATGGGTTTGATCAACTTGGTTTAGGGTGATTTTGAGAGATTCTGTGTTGTTTTGATGGATTTGAGTATAGATTCATGTTCAGGAGGATAATTATAGTAAATGTAATTGTTTAAGAGTTATTTTTATCGATTGATTTGATTGTTTAGTCGAACTGGACAATCTGGATAAGTGATTTACTCGAGTAAGCATTTTGGCTAACTCGAGTAAGATAGGCCTAGATTTACTCGAGTTAAGTTTGGGTTAACTCGAGTAAAACACGCCATGATTTACTTGAGTTAGTCCTTGGCTAACTTGAGTAAATCAGACCACATATAACTCGAGTTAGCTCTGGATAACTCGAGTAAACAATGGTTATGATAGACCAAATTGGGACATTTTGTAATTGGTGAATTCAGAGAATCTGAGGACTAATTTGGGATTTTTGACTGCTTTGAGGACTATTTGGTAATATGTCAAGTCTGTAGGACTAAAACATAATTTTATATTAGTTGGGGACCAAATTGTAATTTTACGTGGGTTTCAAGTTTTGGGTCGAAAGTGATGGATTTACTTTCAAATTGGATTTTGAGCGATATTTGAGGGTTTCATATGCATTGCACGCATTTTTGGTACAGCCACAGTACCAGTGTCTCGTACATCATTGTTTCTGATATACTATTATTTCTGATAATTGTTTCAACTTCCTGCCCTTGTCAGTAGGATCAGCCATCTGGCAGTAGTACCGGGTCCTAGAGCTTGGACATCCAGGTGAGTGAATTGCAGTTTTAGACACATAGGTTGTATCTTGAAACTGGTTATGTTTTTTATGTGTATAACACATATTTGAAATCGGACTAATCTAATTATTGGTTAATTGATTAATTGGATTATGTGAATAAAATATTCACTATTTGTTTTTGGAAAAGAATTATATATATATATATATATATATTGATATATATGTTTTGACTGTTTTTTATGCTGAATGCATGGATTGTTTCGAGATAATGGTTTTTGATTATGGGACACATTTGCTACGGGGTACGTAGCCTTTGTGATTTGACTCAGCTATCAGGGTTGTTGATAGCCATGTGCCCTGGTCCGGTACATAATTTGTTACTGGATTAGTGACAGAGTCCACAATCATTATTGAGGTGGTTGAGTCAGTTCACACCACAATTGTTACCGGTCCCATAATACGTATATATTGTTTTTTATTATGATACTAGTAGTATCGTTTTTGTTAATGCGCATGTGATTGCCTTAGGTGTAAATGTTTGCGAAACGTGTTTAAGAAATCATACTATGTATGTAGTATGTATACATATATATATACATTTATGTCATATACGTGCATGTGGTAGTTTTTCAACGGTTTTCAAACCACTCTTCGTGAGGCACGTATGAGGTACTCTTGAGTGTTGTTCCTCACTCACTGAGTTTGACCCCTTTTGTTCTTCTATGTTGCCTTATTACTATTTTGCAGGTTGATTCGATTCGGCAAATTTTGACATCCCCGCCCAGTGGGACAGATACTTTTGGTTAGTAGCACCCATTTTGCTGGATTACTTCGTTTGTATTAGATGTTCCACTCCGATATACTGTTAGGTTATGGAGTCCGCTGATTGTGGGTCTTATTTTGGAGATATTGGATTTACGATTTATCACTTGTATTTATTTCATTGATATATTTTATTATCATATATATATGTTTTTTCTTGAAACGGTTTTATTAAAATGTTTTAAATAATTGAGCGTATAGTTTTTATATCGTTGAGGCTTGTGCGAGATGGATCGGACTCCCATAGACGGTTCACCTTGTACGCCGATCACTTTTCCAGAAATGGGTCGTGACGGGTCGTGACAGTATGTGTTGTCAACTTTAAAATTCAAGTTTTGATTATGTTGTCAACTTTACAGTACTAAGCGTCATTAGTGAGATGATAAATTGTATTATATTGTAATTTTAAAATGACGTTATCTCTCTCTCTCTCTCTTTTTAGGTAATTAGAGTTGATGCATCATGGTTATGTCTCATGAAATCATCGTTGTTTATTTATTTTTTTGGAATCTCATTATATTTTGCTTCAGAACGCACTATTTAACTTCACATGAAAATATTAAGCATTGATCTTCTAATGTTACAACCCTCATTTAATCAGCTACTAATCCAAAGAATTAATTAGTCAACAAGCCTAACACTATCTAGTATGTGCAAGTACAATAACAGAAATTTTAGGAAAATATACAAAACATCATTTCTTTTTCAAAAAAACCCATCATGAATTAATGCATTAGAAAAATAGATCTTTCTCTCCTGTGTTAACGTTTAGTGCATCATCTCTTGAATAATTACTATATTTTTCTTTGTCGTTATATCTTTTTTATCATTAATTTTAACATTTCTGAGAAGAATAAAAAATATATAAGTAAAAATTTCCCACGTTAAATTTTGTTTTTTAAAAAATAAAATCTTGGAACAAGAATTTAGCTTTTATTATATTTGTGACAATATAATTCTTTTATTTTATATGACTAAACGATTTAAGTCTAGAACTTTTTAGGCTGATTTTAGAAGTGCTTTAAAAATTTTCTGATTATAAACTTAGAATCTAGATACTAACTACTATATAATTTATCAAATACAAACACTCGAAATAATAGGAAAACACCCATCAACATCAATCGTTAAAAGATGGTGAACAAAAAAGAAGAGCTTGTATCACCTAGTCAAATAAATAATTTTCCATTATAAAAACCGCACCAAAATCATAATAGCAGACGAAAATGGGCCATTGTGCACATGCAAACAATAAGGTTCCAAATTTCTTTATGAATCTATGGAAGTGACCTAACCCCATGTGAGAGATACCCTTAATTTAACTGTTTATACGCGTTAGCCATTCGTTTTGTTTCTTTTCTTTTTCTTCTCAACGACCTGTTGTGGTGTAATGTGGCATACAATTCCATAGATGAAGTATCAAATTACTGCTCTAAATTAAGTTTGAAGGACTCATATATATCACATGCAATGAACCCACCACTCCACCACCACAATGCTTTAACGAAATGTGTACGCTATTTACGTTCCACACAATTCAAGCCAAGACATGCTTCTTTTATATATATATAATTTTGACCTTTATACATACATATGTGAATGTATATATTAAATTATTTGCATTGCACTTATCGGTTAACTCAAAGAAAAATATGTATATGGTATTGTTTTGTTGCATTTTTTTTACTTTATTGAAATTTCCTATTTAGTCTTCAGGAAGAGTTAGTATTGTTAATATAGGTTTTAGAATTTAGTAGAGCTTATTATTTTGGAATTTTGAAAGTATTTAATAAGAGATAACAAAAGAATATGGGTAAATCTAGAAGTGTTCAATTGGATGATCAGTCTCATACTTCAATAATCCTTCAAATATTATCAGTATTGCCGATATATAAGGAGGGTTTTTAAATTTTTCAAATGTGATATCACATGGATGATGTCGATATTGGTTTTGAACTTTTGATAGAGATTTCTAATAATTGAATTAATGATATATATGGAGTACCTGTTTTGATGCACGTATTAGGTACTATTGGTACTGTAAACTGTTGATAATTATATGTGTATCAATATAATTGCAAGTTGATTAAAAAGAGTTAAAATTATTATTGGTTATAATGCGTACTTGGTTTTTCCAATTAAGATTGCTTTATGATTGAAGACTCTCAATCATATATGCGAAGCTTCATAAACAACAAATAGAGAAGCGACATTTTATATGTAAATGAGGAAATATTTTATATAGATGTCAAAATCCGTTTATTAGGTGGAGATGATTCATGATCATTTAAAATTTATAATTGCATTTATTAGGTACACTAGCTTTGTTGGTTATTGGATTTTGTTGTGATTATATATTTACATAAAGAAATGAAAAATATTAGAATTACATAAAAAATTGTAATTAGTTTACAATGATGTTAATTTCATATTATTTTTATCCACAAATTTTGTTGTTTTTCACTTTTATTATATTTTTATGTTTGAAAATTTTAAAAAATTCAATAAATTGTGCATAAAACAATATTGACAACTCAGACAACTCATTTTCAAATGTTGGACTTTTTGTTTGCAGGTATAAGAATTTTATCCTGTGAATCAAACCATGAATCTTACTTCCTGATAAATTTTAACATCAATTAATACAGCTAAGAACCCTAGTGGTTCTAAACATTGATTATTAGAAGGTTAAACAACAACGGTCAAAATGTTGTTTCAAGTTTGGAGAATTTGTGAGTTTCAGCTTTTGAACAAATCAATTAAAACACAATCCAGAAACACAAAAACAGTCAATTAAGTAATTAAGTTTCATGCCAATTCCGGTAATTTAAATAGCTTGAGCGCAATTAGAGGACCTTAAACTCCGGATAATTAACAATTAATGACGGAATTAAGAACAAGGGGATACTAATTGAGTGATATTGTTGCAAAGTAGGGTCAAAAAATTATATGTCACTCTATCAGAGAGACCTTGTTTTTGTCACTTTGTAAAAGTAATATTGCTTTGATTGCATCATATAGAATCTAATTATTGACGATTTAGCACTGACTTAAGAAGATTTATATGATGATGGAGTTGATCATCTACAGCTTTCCTTCATACATAAAATATCCCATCAGTGGACCAAATTATCAAAATTGAATACACATTATATGACTTTTTCTTTCTCTGAAAGCACTTGTGTTGTATAAAAAGGGATGTAGTTAAATATGGAGAACATATTCTTAAAGTCGTTCAAAAGTATCAACAAATTTAATGATTATAGCACTTGACTCTCAATAGATTTCATATGTTAAAAAGTGGAAATTTGACAAACTTATCAAATAAAATCCATTAATCATATACAATATATGTTTAGAGACACTCTCCAGGATTTTTCTTCTTTAAATTTTTTATTTTTTTGATAATTTAAAGATTTTTAAATATTATTTTCAAATTAATAATTAAAATATTAAAAAACATTTAATGTGTACTTATTAAACATTAATTATTATTTGTGGTTGTATTAAAGTTATTATTGGTAAATTTATTAAAAATTTAGTAGCTAGATTAATGAAAAATGGAAGTTTAAAAGACATATTTATTTATTTATTTTTATAATTTTTAATAATTTATAGTTTTAAATTATCGTTTTGTTGTAAATTTTTATATAATTTTTTTAGTAGTTGTGATAACCAATATTGATATAACTGTTGTGTATAGCTTGTATATTAGGTATGAGAGAAAAGAACTTGTCCCACATTACTAAAGTAAAGAGAGTTTTTGTACTTTATAATGTGAGGAACTCTTATTTAATTGATTTGAATATTGAAAGAAAAAAGTGGAGGCAAAACAATTTGGCTTCAAATGTGCTTAAATATACAATTATATAAATATATAATTGGTCTATGATGGCACTTACACTTAATTTATTGTATAAGTGGCAGTTTGATTATATTGGGACACATCTTTTCATAAGGGTGTTTATTAATTGTCCATCACTTATATAAATTCGTGTTTTTAGTGCCATAGTTTTAACCTAACTTTTCCTCTCTTGTTCTTCTCTGTTCTTCACATTCACAATACAGAAGTTCCACAAGTATTCTACAAGAATTGTTGATTGTAGAATATAGGCTTTATTGTATCATGAAGGTTTATTGTCTTAACCCTGCCGCAACCATAATGAAGGCAATAAAAATCTTAAAGATAGTGATATTTACGCCTCAAAGCCTCACTTTCGTACACACTGTTCTAACAATAACTCACAAATTTTAACATCCAAATACTACAAAAATAAATTATTCACTCAATTTAGTTTATATTTTTTTTAGTTGAGAGTGAAAATTTGTGTAAGAGAATTGAGATAGAGTGTAAAAATTATTAGAAGAGAGTATGAGAGTGAGAAAGAATATTTGAGTGACTATCATCAAAATAAAACGGAAATGTAAAATGAAGCAATTAAGTCAGAAAGAAAAAAAAAAGTGCAAAGAAATTTCACAGGTATGTGTAAAAAAATTTGAACAAATATTTATGCAGATATTTTATGGTTTTTTATTTTAATAATTAATCAAATAAACCAAAAAAAAATAAAAAAGAGAACATGAAATGTTAACAAAAAATCAAGTGAACATAATTTTTTATTTCATTTTATATTCGTTAATAAATTGTGTGAGAAAATTTAATTAATTAAAAAATAAATGGCATTGTAAAATAAATAATATATTAATCATTTTCACCATTTGTTTTTAAAGAGCACTGCTCTCCGACGGGTCCATAAGCTAGTTTTATTTGATTTCTAGTAGGAGCAATGCCTTATAAAAAAGAGAATACTTATTAGATAAAATTCATTAATTTTATAATTTCAAAATAATCATTGGTTAAAAATTCAAAAAATAATTTAGTTTTAGGCTGATTTAAAAAATAATAGTATTATTATTCTGTTCTTGAAATTTAATCTGACTTTACCTAAAGTCACTTTTTATAAATTATGCTTCAAGTGAAAACGTCTCAATTAATGGAAACTTTTCTTATTTCTTTCTTAATTCACTATTTTATAGATTAGATTAATAAAATTTTATTATTTATAAATAAAGCTATGCCTATACACCAAAAATTTCTGTCGACTACATTTTTAAATTGAAACTAACTCCACCGATAATGCACTTTAATGAAGTGGATAAATACACGGTTTCTTGGAGATAACCAAATGCATGCAGTATACAGTGAATTAGAAATGCAGATTTGACATGCAATCCAGATTAATTTTATAAGTTGCCACCTCCTTATTTATTGCTAACGAAGTGACAATTAAAAATATGGCGATATAAATTTGTCTCTAGCAATAACGAATCTCATTTTCCATTGTTGAAGTACAACCGGCGCAATAACCGGTTACT
>CAODLS011190909.1:0-13162 GCA_948243855.1 Flueggea neowawraea
ATGAGCCTCTCAACAGGAACACCCTCTTTTCTCAAGGAAGCATGCAACCTTGATGACTCATTTATTGCCATAACCTTAAGAAGTTCAAATTAACAGAAAGTGATACATTAATGTAACATTAGTATTCAACCAAATAAGAGATGTTTTAAATTGTAACTTAAGAACCATCACAAGTTTGACTGCAGATGTCTTTCAAAGAATTTGC
This sequence comes from Flueggea neowawraea, assembly GCA_948243855.1. Classification (NCBI taxonomy): domain Eukaryota; kingdom Viridiplantae; phylum Streptophyta; class Magnoliopsida; order Malpighiales; family Phyllanthaceae; genus Flueggea; species Flueggea neowawraea. Next base: position 206 of record CAODLS011190909.1, read on the forward strand.
ATCATGTATTCACAGGAATGAAAATTGGACCTGATACAACTGTGGTATCATTGGTGTCTAATTATCATGGAAGAAAGGCTTTAAAAATGAGTGAAAACGGATTTGATACAGAAGTTATTAATAAACAACAAGTGACATTAAAAGGAAATATGTTTGATGATATCTACAGGGAAATTAGAAATATATTTAATCAGTTTTATTCAAGCCAGTCCATGAAAAATGATGAACATACCGTAGGAATTGTAACTATAACAAACTCAGTGGTATCGGAGTTACGGAAAAGGTCACGCACTTTAACCATCCTGTCTCTTAGCTTCTCCAGTTTGTCAGGCTACAATAGAATAAATTTTGTTAGATGGTAAACAAGTCTACATGAATGCCAAAAAGAATGCTTCTATGCTTACATTATCCTGACGTGTTTCTTGCTTTCCAAAAGCAACCTTGAGAGCTTATGTTGCTGAAGCTAACGTCTTCTTAAGCTGAATCAACAAATCAATTAAAGAAAAATGCTTTAACAAATATATAATACCAACAGAAAGAACAATCACATACAGCTAAAAAATATGAAATAGCTCAACCACTCGCTCTTTTCTCATCCCAGCTCTGGAATCGCAGGTCAACCAGCCACATGAACTTCCAAAGTGACAAGCCATGCGATAAAAGATTTTAAACTGATAATAAACCCAATTCTAAAATTGATAAATCCCTTGTCTGGAATATATAATTTAAGCAGAAAGAACCATTCACCATCTTTTATGCCTTACACTCAAAAGACTTATAGCAACGTAACTTTCAATGCACAATTGGTTTCAGATTCTTACCTTCATCATCTTCCCTATAGACGCATCCAGAAAATCAGGAAGAGAGAGGAGCCTAAGCGTATGGCCCTAGAAATTAACTCATAGTCAGGTTTTCTTAGTAATGAAAACAATGTTTCATGAACACTAACAGGAGATAACCATACACCAACTGTAAAGAAATAATCAAGATAATCTACTCACTGTAGGTGCAGTATCAAACACTATCCGGGTGAAGTTACTATATTCTTGTGATTCAAGAAATTGCATGACCTGCATTTCAGCTGTGCATTTAGATACCATAAGATTTCAGCAAACAAGCTTAGCAGATAAGAAATTGACAAGTGCAGAAGAACTTCCATGCCTTTGAAATTGCAATAGCTTCGTCAAAACCAGGAGGAGGAGTGTCCAACAACTCTCCTATTTTTAGTTCTTCCAGCTACAGAAAATTCAAAATATCACCAGAGAAATGTCAAAACCATTAGACTTTTGGAGGAAAGAAAAATCATATCACTAATGATGAACTAAAATCATGTGCTAACCTGGTCCCCTAGCATTCCAAGACCCATACCATCCATAAAGTTTTTGACACCACTGCCACCAATCTTTTGGCTGGCAGTATGGAACTCTTCTCTAGCTTTTTCGGGATTTAACTGTCACAAAGATAAAAATTGATCAACATATGAAATAAAGGAGAGATGAGGCAAAGGCTCATAAACATTTTTCCAAACACGTTGCGTAAGCAAATACCTCAAGAGCACATAATGGAGAATCCACTCCTTCAACAGGAACAAGTGTCCCCCCAGTCAAATCCTTGTGAGAAAAAACCAGGCAATTTGTTAAGTAGCCACCAAAAGCAATTAAAACATATAAAGAAACCTAAAATGAGTGAGCATGATAGGTTAATATACCTGAGTGAAAGAATCGCTCAAGGAATGAGCAGGATCAGTCGAAACCACAATAGTAGGATGGCCATGGTTGGCAAATTTCACAGCAAGGGAAGCTGCACAGCTTGTTTTTCCAACACCTCCTTTTCCACCTATCATGTAGTATTTTTGCTGGCTTCCAACTACCATCTTATCAAACCCAGCAATAGCTTCAGAAGAAGTGACCACAGATCTTACTGCAGGAACACATGCGTATCATTGTAAACAAAACCACTCTCAAATCAATTCAGCTAAATCTTTTACCACGTTTGACAAAACTCGTAGCATACAAACCCTTTCTATGGTTCACAAAGTTCAGAATCCTGTTAGAATTCAACTTGTCATTGTGTGACACTAGCATGACTTTCTAATTATCTCATCCTTTGATTTTTAGCATAGGAAAGTTAATTTCTTTCAAGTTTCACCCCATAACAGACCGGTATGCCCAAAGCAATACTCATTCTACGAAAACTTTGAAATCAAACAACTCTGCTCAAATTATGCTCAAGTCATTGCTAACAATTTGAGGCGTACGACGTTGCCACATAAAACTGCCTCATTCTAACACGTTTGAAATAGAAGATTGGGTTATTGCAGATTCTGCTGTTGACTTTAGAAAGGTCAAAACCATTAGATATACCCAAAAATATGTCATTTATTCAATCTGTACCAGTTAGATATCCAAATTCGAAAATGCTTAACCAAAGAAGCAAAGAAAATCAATGAAAAACACGATATCTATAAAAGTTTCGACAAAAATCAACCAAGAGAATAAAAGCCCACAAGTACTAGATCAACTCAAAAGCCATATCTCAACAGATATGAACAAAGGAGTTACCTTGAATGGGAACCGAGAATGTTTGTCTCTGAAATGAAGCAGAAACAGAGGTGAAACCTCTTGCGACTCTGAAAAGGGGAGTGTAGTGATGGGTCTTCAACCTGCGCAGTAATACAGTAGCCATGGTGGTTGTGGAATAGGTTGCTCTTCTTTGGAAAGAAGTGAAGAAAAGTGAGAAAAGTTTTGCTGTTATGTGGGAAAATTCGAGCGTTTCGTGAGAAAATTGCTTTGCTTTTCCTGGAAAATTTTGAACTACGTAAATGTTTGGTAGCACCTTTAACCGTTCTGGGTTTTGACTTTTGAGTAGGGTTTTGACTACATTTTCTTTTCTTTTCAATAAAGAAAATAATTTCTTTTGATAAAGAAAATAATTTATTTTACATGTCTCTCTGAACAAAGTCTCTGCGCAAGATTTTATTGCTGTTGTTGGGTCTTTTTACAAACTATTGTGATTTTGGTTTCTCTTTTTTCTTTTGGTTTAATTTGGTAGATTAACTATAGATTGCGGAAGTAGATTGCAGGTTTTGCTTCGTTTGAAGATGGTTCTGTGATTTGATTGCTGTATTCATTTTTTTGCATTTGAACTGAGTCACAATGTATATTCAGTTTTACATAAACGACAATGGTGACGAAGTCTACACCACTAAGGTATTTTGACCCCTTTCGTTGGCTCACCTTGAGATTCTGTTTGGGTTTTTAGTGATCTCTTTAATGGATGTGCATTTATCCCAGTGTCTGAACCTATTTATGTCTGTTTCAAGTGTATATCAGAAGGTATTTATGAGTGTTTCATGTTTGTTTCAAATGTCTTTTAATGTTAGAAACTTCATTGCGGGCGTGTTTGAACTTGCAATTTGTTGTCTAATATTTTGTTTACTGCAATTTGTGCATATTTATGCTGCTACCAGCTGCAATAAGGACAGTCTAAAATCATGATTTTTCCTTAACCGACCATGAAGTGGAGAGATGAGAGGAAATTATTTGAGAATTCACTATCATGGTGTCTTGTTTTTCACTATTTTGGATTAATCCATTGAGTGCAGACTAGGTAATGCCTTTATTGCTTGCATAGGTTGTTCTACCTCTTGGTTGTCCTATGTTTTGAGGGTGAGGCTTACAAGTACTCTTTAAGCAAACTCTCTCTTTTGGTTTGGTTATATTCGGCTTAGTCTTGGTTTTGAATTTTTCTTTGCCCTTGTCAATAAACTTTGGCTTAACATTGTCTTTCCCTTTTTGTATCATGAGCGCATCATTGGTTTTAAGAATGCTCTTGTCGACATTCTTCAAAATACCAAATAGTTTAGTGATAGTATTATCCATGTCGTGCATATTGTATTCAACTAAAAAAAGACAACAACTCGTATAAATTTTAACGATTTTAAATATCTCTTTCCCCTGCTAGCTGGAATTAACATTTGTTTTTTTGATCCAGTGTGGCTTTTATCGTGGTGGTTGGTTATTGATAACAAATATTTAATTTCTTAAGTTTTGGTTGATTTATTCTCCAGTTTCGTATTTTTATTATTATATTAATGTTGTGTTACTTATTTGTACCCAGAAAGAATCGCCTTGGGGCTGCCTACTCAATTAGCACATCCAGGTAATGCATTTTGTCTATGTAATAATGTGTGTTTTATAGTTAGTGTTGCTCTGTTTTTTCTCTATTCTTAATGTTGTTTTCTTAAGGTTTCTCATAACGTGTCTTATGTTTTCTAATAAATAATGCCATCTCATGTCTGACCATTTTAGTAAGCTTATATCAGCTACTTGGTATTCATTGATGGTAATTTTTTGCATTTTTTCTTGTACTTCACTTTGTTTAATAATTTCTGTTGGAATAGTTAATGATTGGTGTTAGTGTTAGATTACTATCCCACATGGAAAAAACAGAAAGAAGTAGAATGTTTTATATTCACATGTGCTCCGAACAAAATAAATTAATTAATGAAAGTTCGGAGGGAAACTTATATTTGACCTTGAGTATAATATAAGGTTGGTCAGGATGCCACCATAACGGAGGACACATCGGTGCTTGACAGAATGGTGTGAACATTGCAGAGTATTGACGATAGGTTGAGCCTGCTACAGGATATCGATGAGAAGCTGAAAAGTAATCACCAACAGGCCATCGATGCACACCAAGTTGCCCTGGATGTGATGGCTAGGAATCAATAACAACTACTGGAGAAAATCCAATATGGGGGAGGGAGCTCACTAGTGGTTCTGCAAAAGAAGTGTCTAAAGCTCTCGAGGGGCAGTCCCTAAAAGTGTCAATACAAGAATCAGATTGACGTTCGGGCAAACAAACCATGGAGACATATTAACCTCTCTACAGGAGAGGAAGCTACGAAGAAGAACACCCTAAAAACCCTAAGGCGACAATCTCATTCTGCACCTCTCGTGATTCAGGAGGCGAGAAAAAAGCCAGGAGGTGAGACCCATCGGCCACAACAGAAGAGAGAAGAACCTCAAGCTTCTAGTGGTTTTGGTCGTAATGGAAATGGTAAGGACTCTGTTTAGTTGCAGGGTTACACAGGTCCTTAAACTCACCCAATAGTATGGAGAAAAGGTGAATTCTTACACCCCAGACGGGCACACTCAACAACCATTCCCCTAAGTACAAACAAGAGACCAAATAAATGTTATTGTCTTGAGGGAGTTAGTGTAGGAAATACTTGGCCTAGGTTTTCGACCCATCCAACCATCAGAGTTTCGTAAACCATACTCGAAATACGTGGACTGAGAGCCCTTTTCTAGAGGAGTTAAGATACTAGATTTTATGCTATTATCAGGGGAGGATGGGCAGTCAACACTTGAACATGTGGTCCGTTTCACAATACAATGTGGCGAGTTCTCTAGTTTCGACTCTTTTTAGAATATTTTATTAAGATTGTTTCTTAACTCTTTAATAGGGTTGCCTTCATAGGATATGCTTTACTTTCTACCAATTTCGTCTTTTCATAGCAGGACATGCAAAAACTTTTCCACACCTAATTTTAGCGGATCATGTCGAAAATATGCATTGCGAAATTGTCAAGGGTAACCCAAAAAGCGGAAAAAAGAGCTGATGACTACGTTGCCAAATTCAAGAGGATGAGGCGCAAGTGTAAAGTAAATATTCCATTAATTGAGTTCGTAAAAATTGCGTAAAGAAGCCTGGAGCTATAACTAAGGAAGAAATTCCAGGGCATGGAATTCCAGTACTTCTACAAGATGATAGCAAAGGTACTAAAATATAAAGAACTTCTTAGATAAGAGAGCATGAAGAAGAAGCAGTCAAATGGGGACTTACTTCAAGGAAGTCTATAATGTCGAGGTGGAAGAAGCAGTAAAAATTTGTGATGGTCGTGTCGACCATGTCGGCTACCATATACATCTTCCACCTTGACATTATGGACTTAAAGTAAGTTCCATTGACTACTTTTTTTTTCATGTTTCCTTCTCTGAAATGTTCTTCATATTCTACTACATTTGTTGCCATCTTGTAGAAGTCCCGAAATTTCATGCCTTAGAATTTCTTCTTTAGCCCTAACTCTAGGCCTCTTTGCACTATTTTTATGAACTCAATTTTTGGAATATTTACTTTACACTTATGCCTCATTGTCTTGAATCTGGCAATGTAGTCATCAACTCTTTCCCCTCTTTTTGGGTTACTCTTGACAATTCTGCAATGCATATTTCTAGCTCAGTCCGATAGAACTGGGTGTGGAAAAGTCTTTGCATGTCCTACCATAAAAAGACGTAATTGGCAGGAAGTGAAATGTACCATGCGAAGGCGGCCTCTGTTAAAGAGTTAGAAACAATATTACTAAAATATTATTAAAATAGTTAAAGCTAGAGAACTCCCTGCATTCTGTTGTGAAACGGGCCACATGTTCAAGTGTTGACTGCCCATCCTCTTAATAGAATAGTGTAAAATTTAGTATCCAAACTCTTTTAGGAAATGGCTCATGATCCACGTATTCCGGGTATGGTTTATGGAACTCCGGTCACTGGATGGGCTGTAAACTTGGGCCAAGCAGTTCCTACACTAGCTCCCTTAAGATATTAACATCTAATTGGTCTCTTGGTTACACATTGAGGAATGGTTGTTGAGGAGTTTACACCCTTAGGACGTAAGAATTCACCCTTTCACCTGATATGCCCATCGAGGCAAAGACGGGTCTTTCAAACTCAAAAGCTGCTGGTTGAGTTTGAGGACCTGTGTAACCCTGCAATTGGATGGAGTTTTTACCATTTCCATTATGACCAAAACCACTAGATGCCTTAGGTTCCTCTTTCCTATGTTGTGGCTGGTGGGTCTCACATGCTAACCTTTTTCATGCCTCTTGAATCACTAGAGACCTAGAATAGGATTGCCTCCTAGGGTTTTTTGGGTGTTCTTCTTCATAGTTTCATAGCCTTTTTCCTACCTCCTAGATCACTAGAGACTCCCCCGGAGTGTTTTGAGCACTTCTTCTACGGGGACCACTAATGAGCTCCGTCTCCCATGATGGATTTTCTCCAGCAGTTGTTCTTGATTCTTGGCCATCACATCTAAGGAAACTTGGTGTGCATTGATGACCTGTTGGTGGTTGCTTTTCAACTTCGCATCATTATCCTATGGCAGACTCAACCTCTCATTGATCCTCTGCAATGTTCACGCTATTCTATCAAATATCGATGTGTCCTGTTATGTTGGCGGCCTAACTAGCCTGCCCCTAGGGATTGAAAGTGCTAATTCCAAATCTTTTAGTTCTTGTGGCTGTAAATTTTATTCTATGATTATTGTTGTTGCATTGGTCCCTTCATATCTGTTTCTTGCGCTGGAAGCAACATCCTCTTTTCTACTCTTTGTTTTCATCATTTCTTATATCGTCCCACACTGCGTGCCACTTGATTGTCCCCTTAATTTTTTGTAAAAAAATCAGAAGACAATACTGCCCTTTGAAATTGAGATTTGGGAACATGCCAAAGAATTAAGGTATTCTTAAACCGAAAATATCAACCAAGAATTACACTCGAAAAATCTAACTTCTTGCTTAAACAATTGAAGATGATCAAAGGGCAAAATCATTAATTTGGCTCTTTTGCTTCTTTGAGAACAATAACAAAATACAAAGTCAAGAACTATTACAAAGAATTTAATAGTATAGAGTCTAACTAATTGCTAACATTAAAATTGAAAAATCAACAAGAGGTCAAAGAAATAAAAATTTAGAATTCATGATTCTATAGGGGTTAATTTGTGTGTAGAGTTGGAGATTCTGTAAGGGTTGATTTATGTGTAGAGTTAAAGGTCCCTTTTGTTGTGGTTCCCCTTCCTTATTTTTACTATCTTGCTTGATGTTGACCCGAAGGTTTTAAAGATAATTAAATTTTAATGATTACAAAACAAGGGTAAATTAAATGACAATTACAAAACATAGAAACTAGTTTTTGAATAATATCTAATAAGTTGAGTAAAAGATATCCAAGTATTGATGAATAATGAACAATTTGATAAAAATTGTCTTTAGTATATTTTGACCATTTCAGGAATCAAAATTGATAAAGAGAACCACAATTTAGATTTCAAAGCCCATTCAGTAGTTAAGTACTTTTGGAGTAGAAGATCTGCTAAAATTTCTATCAAAAGAGCAAATAAATATAAGTCGAGCTAATATAATCGAAATGGCCCTAAAATAGGTAAAGACCAATGAAAATATCCAGATTTTAACAAGAACCAGCTATATTGATCTTTTTTGCAATTTGGAGAAATTGTGTTCATATTCCATTGATTTCTTTTACAGATGATTTATTTCCCCTAATTTGCAACGATTGAATGCTTTACGTAATCCACCTTGTTTCCCAAATATTTTCAAATTTGCCATTCCCTCAGGGATTGTTTCCTTTACTTGTATTGTTAAACCTCATCTACACTTCTGGATGCTCATACATTGTTTCTCGGATGGACAAGGCCTTGAGGCATTTGGACTTTCACTTGTCTCTATAATCTAGGCTGATAGCCCGAATTTACACCGTAAACAACTTGTGCCATCTTTGACTTGATTGAAAAATCCAATTCAGAATTTAATTTTTTTTTAGATCAAATTAATTTATTTATTTTCGGTTATGCCCCAATAGATGCAACCCTTAACTATAAGTTGTATCGTTTTGAATACAACTGCAATAGTAAAGTATACATCCAACTTTCTATGTCCAAAATTATGACTTTTTTGTCCTTTCCCCTTCCCAAACAATAAAACTAACTGGTACAGACTCACAAATTTAAGAAGAAGGAAAGAAGAAATTAGGGAAGAAGAGAGGTCAATTTCATTGAGTGAAAGATAACAGATACATTGAGGGAAGGAGAAGAAACGTTTTACTAACTTTCTACTCAAGTTTTTCCAATAAGCATCTGTCTAACAAAATCCATAACAAACTTACCCTTTTTACACTCTAAGAAAATAACCAATCGAGTGGAAACAAATTACAAGATGGAAAATATGAAAAGAAAAATGAGTAACTTCCAACGGTCTTTTAACGGCTAATAGGTATGGCATTACTTGTTCCAACACTGTCGTTTTGCCCAGTTTGCATCAATTCCCTCCCTTTACAACTTCCTTGTCCTCAAGGAAGAATGAAGGAAATATGATCTTCAAATTATCAGCATACAAATTTGATCTTCAAATTATCAGCATACTCTCATGATGCATCAGCTAGTGAGTGATCCACCCAATGGATGAGTAGTTGGACCGCCGGAGCATTGTGCCTCTTGACTAGTCTCTGATCCAAGATTGCTTGTGGTAACAAGGTAGCACTGGTATTGGAGATAGGTAGTGTCGGAATTGCCTGGACTAAATGATGTGCTAGCTTGAGAAGGGAAACATGGAACACATTGTGAATTTGTGCTTCAGGGGGTAGTTTGAGCTGATAAGCCACCTTCCCGATACAATCTGTGATGATAAAAGGGCCATAATATCCAAGCTGCAAATTAGGATTACCCGCATGAACACTAATATATTTATAAGCTTGCAACTTGAGATAAATTGAATCTCCAATCTAAAATTTTCTCTCCGTTCTTTTTTTTATCCACCTGAGCCTTTATTCATTGTTGAGCCTTTGTCAAATGTTGCTTGAGAAATTTTGGCTAGCCTTCTCTTTCTGTTAACAATTGATCTATACCTTCAATGTTGGAATCCCGAGGGAAGTAAGGAATGTGGATTGGTAATGGATAGCCATACAAAACTTCAAAATGTTACATTTTAATAGTGGAGTGATTAGATGTGTTATACCAAAATTCTGTTGATGACAACCATTTGGCCCACTGAGTTGGTTTATCTCCAGCCATTCACCTTAAGTAATTTTCCACACAATGATTTGCCACTTCAGTCTGGTCATCAGTTTGTGGATGATAAGCAGTAAGAGAATTGCAGTGCCATTCCCTGTAATTTAAAGAACTCCTTCCAGAAAGTACTAGTAAAAATTGGATCCCGGTCACTAGTGATAGTGTTAGGAATACCATTAAGCTTGTACACATGATCAAGGAAGAGTTGCGCTACTGCCTTAGCTGTGTATGAATGAGGAAGTAGCATGAAATGACCATATTTAGTTAGACGATCTACTACCATCTTAATTGCAGTCTTACCATTGGATTTAGGGATACGTTCAATGAAATCCATGGTAATGTCCGTGAAAACTCCTTCAGGCAGAGGAAGTGGTTGCAACAACCCTGGAGTGGCTTTATTTTTAGGATTGTAACGTTAACAAATAGCGTTGTTTCTCATAAATTCACAAACGGTTTTCCATAAGCCTTTCCGCTAAATGACAGCAGCCAATTTGACTATGGTATAATGACCTCTTGAAGATGAAGCATGAAAATGTAGTAAGAGTTCTTCCTTGACGGCTGCCTGATTGCCCATCATTAATTTTCCTTTCTTTCTAAGTTCTCCTTTTGCCCAGTTAGACTTAGGAAAAGTAGAAGGGTTAACCTCTTTAGTTGCAATGACTAATTGGAGATGAACGTCAAAAGACCATGTTTCTTTGATTCTGGTATATAATTGGTCAAATATGAAGGTGGATGTCAGAGCCAATAACTCCGCTGATTGGATATGAGAGAGAGCATCTGCAACCACATTGTCTTTACCATACTTATACCTAATTTCATAATCAAATTGCATCAATTTCGCCATCCATGACTACTGTGTTAGCATAGTTAATCTTTGTTCCAACAAATGTTTGAGGCTTTGATGGTTAGTCTTCACGATAAAACAACAATTCATCAGGTAAGATTCCCATTTTTTAACAGCCATTAGAATAGCTAACATATCTTTTTTGTAGACTGACAGTGTTTGGTATCTTTCAAAGAGGGATTTATTGATGTAAGCTATAGGATGTCCTGCTTGCGTCAGGACGACGCCAATGCCTTGACTAGAAGCCTCAATATCCACTAAAAATTCTTTAGAAAAATCCGAAAGGGCAAGTACGGATGCTGAAATCATGGCCTGCTTCAAATCAGAAAACGCTTGAATACCTATGCTAGTCCATTGGAATGAATCTTTCTTCAACATGTCTGTCAGAAGTTTTGATATTCTTCCATAATTCTTGAAAAATCTCCTGTAATAACTATGAGGCCAAGGAAACTTCTAAGTTGTTTCAGGATGGTGGGTTGTGGCCAATTTGAAGCATCTTCAATCTTATTGGGATCTGTCACCACGCCTTGGCTAAAAATGACATGCCCCAAGTACTCGATGCTTTTATGACCAAAAAGCATTTGCTTTGTTTAGCATATAGCTGGTTCTCTTGAAGTACTTGCAAAGCAATAGATAGGTTTTGCATATGATCATTAAAATTTCGGCAATAGACAAGAACATCATGAAAGAAGACCAGTGTGAATCTTCTTAAATAGGGCCTCAAGATGTTCATGAAACTTTTGAAAGCAGAAGGAGCGTTGGTCAGGAAAAAGGCTTTACTAGAAATTCAAAATGGCCATCATATGCCTTAAAGGCAGTTTTGTGAACGTTAGGGGGGTGCATCCTAATTTTCCAATATCTGGATCTAAGATCAATCTTAAAAAAGATGGTAGATCCACCCAGTTCCTCCAAAAGTTTTTCTATGACTGGAATAAAAAATTTATCCTCAATAGTCACCTGATTCAATGCTTTATAATCTACACAAAGATGCCAAGATCTGTCTTTCTTCTTCACCAGTACCATAAGACTAGCATAAGGGCTCTTGCTATGTTTGATAACACCTGCACCTAGCATTTCAGTAATTAATTTTTCAATGGTATCCTTTTGTATCGATGCATACCTATAAGGCCTGCAATTGACAAGTCTGGCTCCTTCCTTTAATTCAATTTTGTGGTCATGTTGTCACGGTGGAGGCAGTCCTTTTGGTTCTGCAAAAAACATCAGTAAATGATAACAAAAGCTCCTGAAGGTTTTGTTGTTGCTGGGGATGATTTTCTTCCTCCAGGTTTACAACTCCTAACCATTGGATCATCCATAATTTAGCTGTAGTTATTATCTGCATGGATGTAAACTGGTGGGGTCTAGCCAACAACTTGCTCATTTCCTCCTAGGTTGAGGCATTAAGTTGACCTTCCACCCCTCCTTGTAAGTCATATTGTTGCCCCTATATCACAAAACTCATCTGTAGGTTAGCAAAATTCCAGGTAATGTCTCCCAAAATGGTCAACCATTGTGCCCCTAAAATCAATTCATAATTGTCTAATGGTAGGATGTGCACATCAGTGGTAAAATCTTCTCCCTGTATCTTCCATGTAAACTCAGGACAGAGTGCAGTACACCCCAGATCTTGACCATTGGCCACTGTCAACTTCACCTTGCTCACCATTTGCAATGGACAATTTACCCTTTTTGCCATTTTAGCACTCAAGAAATTATGGGTTGTTGGCCAATTTTTTGGGGATGCCTTGGTTGACTTTGTAGAGTTGAAGCGAGTAGGAGTGAAGAGAGAAAACAACACCTCAATTTATAGTGGTTCGGTCAACCATGCCTACGTCCACTACCTAAGTCTCACTTAGGATTTCTATTATAATGATGATTGATTCTGGCTCAATCCAACAAGGCCAATACATGAGGTTGATTGTGGCTCACACCTCTAAAGTCAACAAGGTTGATTACGGCTCACCCCTCTAAAGCCTACTCAAGGTTGATTACGACTTAAACCTCTAAAGCCATTACATGTTGTTTTCTATAGGTTCGCAACAAATCTTTCCCCACTATCAAAGAGTTTTACAAAACAGTTTACAAAAGTGAAAGCTCTATGTTAGGAGTACATATGTTTGATTGATGCTCATAATCTTCTCTCTAGCTTGATTTTGGTATTTTGGGGGTGATGAAATGATGAAAATATTTGGGACTTGAAAACATATGATCATCCATTTTTTTCTACTCTTCGTTGATGTATT
>CAODLS011190955.1:0-16425 GCA_948243855.1 Flueggea neowawraea
AAATAAAACCCTAATTTGTATGTGACAAATTTAATTAGGAAGTGTTTATTCTTGTGGGACAAGAAAGGCAAACCCTAGTGAGACTAGATAGGAAATTCGCCACACAACTTCTTGAACAATAAGAGGCCGAATTCTTGGAGGGCAAGGAAGAGGATTTCGACAATCCTTATGCCCTATTTAGGTCTCCTCATACGCCTATAAATAGGGTGCACTACTTGCTATTCCATTCATGGCTTGGCCGAATTAGTGAGTGCCACAAACAAAAGAGAAAATTATTTGTGAGCTTTTAGAATAGAGATTCTAAAAGGATGCTAGTACACTCCACTAATCATTTGTGTGGATACCTCTAGACACGTTCGCAGAAAGACAACGTGAGTTCAAAAGCTGGCTCGAAATTTGAATACTAAAACCCATTCCAAAACCTTATACAATCAAACATTCAAGCTTTTGATCTAAGATAAATCTACTAACCCTAATCATATATGTTGATGTGCATAGATCTTTGATGGAATTCTAGGCTTAAATTTTTTTTTATTTTTGCTGCATTGGATGCTTATAAATGTCATAAAGTAGTCACGAATTCCAAACAAAAACTAGCCATTGTAAATCCTAAAGTATCTATTGTGAGAGAGTTGCAGAATGCTAAAATTACTGGAGCCAACCAATACTACGTGCGTACCACTGGTACTGCGTGTGTAGTTCATGATTTCATCAGAGTTTTACATGTAGCATTCTTCCTTCTGCATGCATTGGACGTATTCCAGTAGTTACTACTTGATATCAGGTGTTTACTATGAGCATAGACCCTTCTTTTGTGTGTGCAATTCTTTAGTTCTATGTGCGCTACATCGAGTTAATAAAGCCAAACAACTAGGTTGATTGCGACTCAACTCCTCTAAGGCCTACACAAGGTTAATTCCTGACTCATACCTTTAAAGCCTTCACAAGGTTATTTCCCTTAGGTTCACAACAAACCTTTACAATTTTGTATTCTATAGGCTTACAACAAACATTTCCCACTCTCAAAGTGTTTACAAAATGTTTACAAAGACTGAAGCTCTATGCTAGAGTTGAATGAATAAGTTTGATGCTTGAACTTTGATCCCTAGTTCAATTTGGTTTTTTGTTGCTAGAAATTAATAGGAGTGTTAGCACAATGTTTTTTTTATGTTGCTTGACCTATTCTCGGCCTTCACTTGATGTGTTCAGAGTTATTCCAAGCCATATGACTGTTGCTTTGAAGAAACTAGTCGTTCGAGTGCATTTAATGCAGTTGTAGTTTTCTTGACCATACATATCGTATGTTGCAATATCCATTATGTACGTTATATATTCTGATCTCCAGTTTACATATGCTGAAACACACAAGATGTATGTTGATCTTCTTGCACTTGCACATTATGTACATTGCACCAAATGTGATGTACTTTCATCATGTCAGCTTCCCAAATAACGTACATCGTATTTGTCTCTACGTACGTTGTCCACTGGACTACCTGTGTTTTGAATGTATAACATATGTTCTTGTTGGTCTGGAATGAACCAATAGTCTCTGTTTGCTTTCTGTGTCACATCTACTTACGTTGTGAATGTCTTTTTGTATGTTGTTGCTCTATAACGTACATTGTAAACTTCTTAATGTACGTTGATCATATAAATTATAGATAACGTGCTTCATCTTTTCTTTGATGTATGTTAATCACGTTTAGAGCATTCCAACATGTTGAATTTCAATTCTTGGCTTTTGTTCATCATCAAAACATAGAAGGATCTTAATGTTGATCACACATGATGCAACAATCTCTGCCTTTTTTATAATAACAAAACTTTCAAGAATTTAAGTGCAACATTAAGAGCTAGAAAGTTCATCAAGGATTTCATGCTTGTCATTAGGTTAGAATCATGAAAAATGTGTATGCGAAAAATCTACCCCTTTCAAATAAACATATTCAACACTCTCCGCATTTTTGTAATGATAAAAAAAAGGCAATAATCAAAATATTCACTCCACTTTTCAAAAATAATTTGTGCATATATATAAAAAAAAAATCTATCCCCCTATTTGTTTCAAACAAATGCACATATTTAAACAATATTAAATCAACACATTCAAAATTCATGCAAATAAAAATAATCAAACAATAATTAAAATGCATGGAAAATAAAAGAATAAGATTTTAGGAGTACCTAGTATGCCGAAAGGCACACTTGAGCTGATGGATCACAATCATCACTTGAAGAAGAACTATAATCTCTTCTCCTATAACCACTGATATTTTCTTGTTATTTATTTTGTTTTTCAAAAATCTTTCATAAATTGCACACCTTTTGGAGCAATACTTTAACTCTTCATCTTCCTCTTTATCCAGGTTTGATTATTCTTCACTCTCTTTTTTGCTTGGAATGTGTGATTTTGCATTTAATGCTTTTAAGGCCTCACTATGCTTGAGTCTTCCATCTCGTGACCTTAACACAATCTCATAATTGATAAGAGAGCCAACAAAAGCATTAAACTCATTGGAGTTTAAGTCCTTGGATTCCATGATGGCAGTGACCTTAGCATCCCACTCTCTAGGCATTTATCACAATATCTTCTTCACCTTTTCACTACTAGAGATTGGTTTACCAATAGATGTAAGACCATTTGTAATTTCTGAGAAGTGATCAAGCATGTTGGTAATGCTTTCTTCATCATTCATGGTGAACAACTCATAGTCATGGAAAAACATATTGACTTTGGTTTCTTTGACTTGAGTTGTGCCTTCATGAGTACCCTCAAACATTTCCCATATGTCCTTGGCATGCTCACAAGAAGAAATTCAATTGTACTCTTTTTGACTCAAGGCATAATACAATAGTTGAGTAGCCCTGAAGTTTCAACTAAGATACTTTCAATCTTCATCATTAAAGTTTTATACTCCTTAGGCATGTCATCTTCATTCTTAGGAATTTTAGGACCAAGAACAATCACATTCCAAAGCTTTATATCATATGCTTTAATAAAAATGGACATTTTCTTCTTCCATGAAATAAAATTTGATCCAACAAATATAGGAGGAATGTAAAGAAAAGCACCGGGGACAATTGCACTAGGACAAACAAAATTCATTTTCTTGATGCAGATCTTTGTTCCAAGGTTGTTAAGCCTTCTAGAATAGAGATCGCTCTTATACCACTTGTTGGAGAATTGTCGGTCCTTGATATGAGTTGATAGAAAGGAAGAGTAAAGCGAACACTAAGAATTTATAGTAATTCAGCCAACCTTGCCTACGACCACTACCTAAGTGTCACCACTTAGGATTTTCACTATAATGGAGATTGATTTTAGTTCAATCCAACAAAGCTAATACAATGAGGTTGATTGCAGCTCAACTCCTCTAAGGCCTACATAAGGTTGATTCCCAGCTCACACTTCTAAAGCCTTCACAAGGTTATTTTCCTTAGGTACACAACAAACCTTTTACAATGTTGTTTTCTACAGGTTTACAACAAATCTTTCCAAATCTCAAGGTGTTTACAAAATGCTTATAAAGATTGAAGCTTTATGCTAGACTTAAATGTATAATTTTGATGCTTGAACTTTGATCTCTAGCTCGATTTGGTGCTTTTGTTCGTAGAAATTGATAGGAGTGTGTTGGAAATCCAAACCACTTAATGACATTCATAAGCATTCAGCGCAGCGGAAAGGCAAACCCTAATTGTATGTGGAGTATTTCAACACATACACTACTAATTAGGAGTTCATGACTGATTGGGAGTTCTTATTTCATAAATAAAACCCTAATTTGTATGTGGAAAAATTAATTAGGAAGTTAATATTCTTATCGGACAAGAAAGGCAAACCTAGTGAGACTAGGAAAACAAATTCGGCACCCTATTGCTTGAATAGGGTGATGGCCGAATTTTTGCATGGTCAGGAGGGAATTTCATATTCTTTTTTGCTACCTATTTAGGTCATCTCATTTGCCTATAAATAGGGTGCACTCCTTGCATTCTTTTCATGGCTTGACCGAATTAGTGAGTGCTACTTACAAAGAGAGAAAATTATTTGTGAGCTTTTAGAATAGAGATTCTAAAAGAGTGCTAGTACACTCCTCCAACCCAAAGAAGAAAGTTCATTCGTGTGGATACCTCTAGACGCTTTTGCGCAAAGGCAACGTGAGACAAGTGGTGTTTCCAGTTTATACTAAAAGCTACACCAACATTCCATCCGATCGAGCTTGAAAGAGCTTTGGATCTAAGGTAGATATCTTAACCCTAATTGTATATGTTGATATGCATGGATCCTTGGTGGAATTCTAGACGAAAATTTTTGTTATTTCCACTGTGTTAAATGATTATGAATGTCATTAAGTGGTCTTTAATTCCAGCATGGCCAACTCCTTTGCCAGTGGGGCACCAAGTCTCTCAAGTTGATCAAGATGACTTTTCATCTTGCGAACATGTGCACTAACTAAAGTACCAAGAGCCATCTTACACTCATTAAATGCCTTCATTGTCAAGAATCTTTCTTAACGAGCTTGCTTTTGGAATATTTCCTTGAGGTGTTTCATCATGTCAAATGCTTCCATAGTTTCGAATTGTTTTTGCAAATCTGGACCCCATTGTAGCAAGCATAAGACATGTGACTTCAGTTGAATCACTTAAATGCTTCTCATAAGCATCCTTTTGTGCTCTTGGGGCATTTGATGGTGGTACAGGAGGAAACTCTGTAGCAAGGACATAACTCTTCCTCTCTTGCTTAAGAACAATTCTTAAGTTTCGAGACCAATCTAGGAAGTTAGTCCCGCTAAATTTTTCCTTCTCAAGGATCGATCACAATATAAAGGTTGATGTGTTGTTGTTTTTTGCCATTATATCTACATACAAAAATATACAAATTTTTAATAAGAGGTCTTTGAAAAAATCCCACTAAAGTTAACATGCCTTAAGTTAAAACAAGTAGTGGGTACAAGATTCATATTTCACTCAAAGTTAAGTCAGTTGATCTAGTCCTTAACCTTAGCTATTTAGGTAGAAACTCCTTTCAATTATATCATATATAACTCTTGTATTTCTAGGGATTTTGACATCTCATGTCCCGGTATTTAAATCCCTTTATGCCCTAGGCCTAAAACCGTTTTGATAGCCATGTTAAGCCAAACCATAACCAAAGTATAGATAACCGTTATCTACCCATTGACTCACTAAGGTAACCGGGTGCACCCTGCAGAGGCAGAAACTACAACACCGATGAACAAAGCATTGATAGGTATTGGTTATGGAAGGCATTTTATCGACTTACTATTTGTAAGGAGCAAGTTTGTTTGTGGGATAAAACATTCATTCATACAATCATGGTATATATGTATCACATGTATATATATATCGCATAATGTAAACATGTGATAACAAAGCCCAAATCTAAGTTGATCTTCACAAGACAATGTGAAAGATCAGGGTTAACCTAGGGTGGTCTTCGATCTTCATTACAACGAACGGCCTCCAACTTCTTTTACAAACAGTTTATATATATTTCTAAACTAACCTGTTCTAAAAAATAGGCACATTCGCCAAAAATGACACGCATGCCGTATTTGAAACAGGCACATTTGGCCAACCCTTACAAAATTTAAATTCCATCACATGGGTTAATTGGGCTATGTCATGAACCATGAATATTGAATCATCATTCAACATAATCATAATCAAAATCATGATAATCATCTATATTGATTAAGTGTTGCGTGAGTTTAAGTAGTTTTCGCAAGCCGGTTGCAAATGAGGTTTATAATTCGCATCGCTCATGAAACAAGGTGCTAATTTTAAAACTCCAGTTTGTATTAATCTCATTAATACTTTAATCTTATAATCACATTATGATTCATTTATAATCTCATTATAAAAATCGCATGTTCAAAACCTAATCGGCTTTCTAAGTGAATCTTAACATCCTATGTAAGTTCAACACATTCCATTCGGCCAAATATAAAACTATTTTTATCTTGCTAAATTAAACCTTAAACGAATGTTATTAACATAGTAATAATATAATAATAAGGTAGAATAGATCAAACATATCAATTATATCACATATAAAAAAGAATCATATATATTAATGGTGCACGTGTCTTTGATACCATTGTTGGAATTCCAGGCCACTTAATGACATTCATAAGCATTCAACACAGTGGAAATAAAAAAAAATTCGTCTACAATTCCACCAAGAATCCATGCATATCAACATATACAATTAGGGTTAGGATGTCTACCTTAGATCCAAAGCTCTTTTATGCTCGATTGGATGGAATGTTAGTGTAGCTTTTAGTATAAACTCAAAACACCCTTTGTCTCACATTGCCTTTGCACGAACGAGTCTAGAGGTATCCACACGAACAAACTTTCTTCTTTGGATTAAAGGAATGTACCAATACTCTTTTAGAATCTCCATTCTAAAAGCTCATAAATAATTTTTCTCTCTTTGAAAGTGGCACTTACTAATTCAGCCAGGCCATGAAAAGAATGAAAGGAGTGCACCCTATTTATAGGCATATGAGGAGACCTAAATAGGTGCATAAAGGAATCTAAAATTCCCTCCTTGACCTTGCAAAAATTCGGCCCTCACCCTATGCAAGTAATAGGGTGTCGAATTTGTTTTCGTAGTCTCACTAGTTTTGCCTTTCTTATCCCACAATAATATTCACTTCCTACTTAATTTTTGTCACATACAAATTAGGGTTTTTATTTCTTAAATAACAACTCCAAATCATTCATGGACTCTTAATTGGCAAGTCATAACTGAAATTGTTCCTTTGTCACACAAGCAAAGAGGTGCCTAAAAAATAGGAGAGTGGAGTGTGTGTGCCGAATTTTGTCTCTCCCAAATTAGGTGAGTGTGTCAAAAAATCTCTCTCCCAAATTAGGTTAGGTTGTGCCGAATTTCTTAATGCGTTTCATTAATATTATTGGGCTTTCAATTATATGATACATTATCATATAATAAACCATTCAAATGGGTCGAATTATGTCAGACATAATTAATTACCCATAACCTTAATAATTAGTGATTTATATTAAAAGCCCATTACATTAATGGACTATGTATTAAATATTATTTGACACATAAATCATAAACCCAGAATTATTATTGATTAATCATCTTAATAATTCAATCACAAAAGAGAGAACCTTTGTAACCAATCCAGTTCGTTCTTGTGCATGACCCAATAGACCCACTCGAAATTGGCAATGGGCCTTTGTCCTAAACCTTTGGGCCCAAAGTCCATAACTGCTATCTAGTAATACATTATGGAAACCCAAAATCGAGTGGGTGTTGGCAATCCGAGTTAACTTTTCACAGTCTGATGTTCAGTCCTTTTGTCACACGATATCTCATCTAAGCATAAGGCATGGCCACATGTCAACCTTATGTTACTTAGCATATTTCTTGATCTCAAGTAGATTGATATGACGAATGACATTGATAAACCCCTTTATAAATTCATTCGAGTATGCATATATTCCATAAATCCTACTTATCAAGTTGCCAAGAGATATCACTCTTCATAAGAGGAACAAACCCATCACTCTCACTATCACTCCTCTACATGATTCATGACATATCCAATCATAGCCTTTATTGTTACCCTGTTACGAATATCATTTGACTAAATCAAAACATGCGATTCCTTATGTAGGAGTCAATAGTGAGTTTCAGTCAGAGGACTCAAACATCACCACTACATGAAAGCTTCTTTGTGACAATGATCCATGAAGAGCTTTCATAGCAAACCAGTCCAATACATGTTCTCCAGCATGTATCTATGTTCTAAGTTGATATCTCATATCCATAATCAGTAAAACATGATACTCCACTTAGAAACATACTAATCTTAATTGATTATCATTCCCATGATAATGATCGATTAGGGACATTTAGAATAATATTCCTTTTACCCTTACGGTTTTACTATCAAGTCACACACTTAATGGAACAAGGAAGAATAGACTATTCATGGAGTTTTATCTTCATAAAATAAATAATATTTCATAGAAACAAAAATGCCTCTTTATTAAATAAATGACAATGTATATATGATTGGGCTAGGGCACAAAACTAACAGAATGTTAGCACAACATTTTTTGATGTTGTTCAACCCATTCTCAGCCTTCTCTTATTGTATTTAGAGTTATTCCAAGCCATATGACTGTTGCTTACAAGAAACTAATTGCTGGAGTGCATTTAATACAGTTGCAGCTTTGTAGACCATGCATAACATACGTTATATATTATGATCTCCAGTTGATGTACGTTACACCACACAAGACGTACATTAATCTCCTGCATTTCTAGATTATGTACATTGCACCAAAGGTGATTTACGTTGATCATGCTAGCTTCCCAGATAAGGTATGTTGCATTTTTCTCTACGTACATTGTACACCTAACTACGTATGTTGTTGTTGGTTTGGAATGATCCACTAGCCTTTGTTTGCTTTCTGCACCACTTCTACATACATTATGAATGTCTCTACTTACGTTACTACTCCATAATGTACGTCGTAATCTTGTTAATGTACGTTGAACATATAAATTCCAGATAACATACTTTATCTTTTCTTTAATGTATGTTAATCACCTTCAGAGCTTTCCAACATGTTGAACTTAAATTCTTCGCATCATCAAAACACAGAAGGATCTTAATGTTGATTACACATGATGCAACAATCTCCGCCTTTTTTATGATGACAAAACTTTCAAGAATTTAAGTGCTACATCAAGAGCTAGAAAGTTGATCAAATATTGCATCCTTGTCATTAGGTTAGAATCATGAAAAATGTGTATGCGAAAAATTCTTCCCCTTTCTAATAAACATATTCAACACTTACTCCTTTCAAATAAACATATTAAATATTTTCCCCCTTTTTGTAATTACCACAAAATAAATTAAGCAATAATCAGAATATTCACTCCTTTTTTCAAAAATAATTTGTGCATATATATATATATATATATATAATATCTTCCCCTATTTGTTTCAAACAAATGCACATAGTTAAAAAATATTAAATCAACACATTCAAAATTCATGCAAATAAAAAACAATCAAACAAGAATTAAAATGCATGAAAAATAAAAGAATGAGATTTTAGGAGTACCTAGTATGCCGAAAGGCACACTTGAGCCAATGGATTAGCATCATCACTTGAAGAAGAACTATGATCTCTTCTTTTCTTGTTCTTCTTGTTCTTCTTTTTCTCCTTCAGTCACTCCACCTTTTCTCATTGTTTCTTTTTGTTTTTCATCAAATTTTCATAAATTGTGTACCTTTTGGAGTAATACTTTAAGTCTTCATCTTCCTCTTCATCTAAGCTTGATTCTTCTTCACTCTCCTTTTCGCTTGGAATGAGTGATTTTGTGTTTGAAGCTTTTAAGGCCTGGTGATACTTGGGTCTTCCATCTATTGACCTTAGCACAATCTTATAATTGATAAGTGAGCCAATGAGCACATTAAATTCCATAGAGTTTAAGTCTTTGGATTCCATAATGGCGGTGACATTAGCATCCCACTCTCCAGACAATGATCTTAGTATCTTCTTCACCTTTTCACTACTAGAGATTGGCCAACCATGAGATGCAAAACCATTTGTAATTTTTGAGAAGTGATCAGGCATGTTGGTAATGCTTTCTTCATCCTTCATGGCGAAAAACTCACAGTCAATTAAAAACATATTGACTTTGGTTTCTTTGAGTTGAGTTGTGTCTTCATGAGTAACCTCAAGCATTTGCCATATCTCCTTGGCATGCTCGCAAGAAGAAATTTGATTGTACTCTTTTTGACTCAAGGCATAATACAATAGTTGAGTAGCATTGGAGTTTCAACTAAGAGACTTTCAATCTTCATCATTAAAGTCTTCACACTCCTTAGGGGTTCCATCTTCATTCTTGGGAATTTTAGAACAATAACAACCACCTTCCTTAGCTCTATATCATATGATTGAATAAAAATGGACATTTTCTTCTTCCATGAAATAAAATTTGATCCAGTAAATAGTGGAGGAATGTAAAGAGAAGCACCACTGACACTTGCACTAGGAGGACCGAAATCCATTTTTTTGATACGAATCTTTGTTCCAAGGTTGTTAAGCGTTCTAGAACAAAGACCACTCTGATGCCTCTTGTTGGAGAATTTTCGGTCCTTGATATGAGTTGTGAGAAAGGAAGAGAATAGTGAAAGCTAAGAATTTATAGTGGTTCGGCTAATCTTACCTGTGTCCACTACCTAATTATCACCACTTAGGATTTTTACTATAACAGAGATTGATTCCGGCTCAATCCAACATAGCCAATACAATGAGGTTGATTGTAGCTCAACTCCTCTAAGGCCTACAGAAGGTTGATTCCTTGCTCATACATCTAAAGCCCTCACAAGGTTGTTTTCCTTACTTTTACAACAAACCGTTACAATGTTGTTTTCTATAGGCTTACAAAAAATCTTTCCCACTCTTAAGGTTTTTACAAAATGTTTATAAAGATTGAAGTTCCACGCTAGACTTGAATTTATAAGTTTGATGCTTGAACTTTGATCTCTAGCTTTATTTGGTGTTTTTGTTCGTATAAATTGATAGGAGTGTTAGTATAATGTTTTATAATGTTGTTCAACTCATTCCCAGCCTTCTCTTAATGTATTTATAGTTATTCCAAGTCATATGACCGTTGTTTTGAAGAAACTAGTCGTTGGAGTGCATTTAATGCAGTTGCAGCTTTCTGGACCATGCATAATGTATGTTGTAATATCCATTACGTACATTATATATTATGATCTTCTGTTTACTCATGTTGCAACACACAAGACTTAGGTTGATCTTCTTCCATTTTTAGATTATGTACATTGCACCAAACATGATGTACATTGATCATCTCAACTTTCCTGATAATGTACGTTGCATTAGTCTCTACGTATGTTGTCCACCTAAATGTGTATGTTTTTGTTGATCTGGAATGATTCAGTAGCCTCAATTTGTTTTTTGTACCACGTCTACGTCCGTTGTGAATGGCTCTACGTATGTTGTTGCTCCATAACGTATGTTGTAAACTTGTTAACATACATTGACAATATAAAATGTAAATAATGTACTTTTTCTTTTCTTTGATGTATGTTAATCACCTTCAGAGCTTTCCAACATGTTGAACTTCAATTCTTAGCTTTTGTTCATCATCCCAACACAAAAGGATCTTAATGTTAACCACACATGATTCAAAAGAGTCTCCTTTTAACTTTGCCTTACACTCAACAAGTACATGGCATCATTCCGCCTCTTGTTGTTTATGATGAGCCCGTTGATGAACTCCTTCTTTAACTGGTCAAAATAGGAGAGAGATGCCTCATTTAGTCCATTGAACCATAAGTGAGTATGGTCCTTCAGCGTTATCGAGAATGCACATCACACAATGGTGTCCTCTCATCCATAAATCATCATAATGGCTTCATATTTTTGTGTGCGCTCATATGGGTCCTCATTCCCCGATAACATTAGTGGCTGAGGCATATTGAATTTTGTAAGAAGTGGTTTCCCCATAACCTCCTTAGTGAATGAAGCTTTAGCTCTCTGTTACTCTTCCTCTGTAAGAACCAACTTCTTCTGCTCGAGAACTTCCTCGATCATCTTCTTCATGTCTATCATCTCCTAAACATTCATCAAAAAGTGGGGCTCCACCTCAGCCTTCATCGGAGGAACCCTAGATTCTCCATTGCAAGTACTCTCCACTACCTCAGGATAGTTGTCTCTTTTGGCCTCAACACGAGCTTCAGGGACTATAACATTGAAGTGCTTTTAACAAGGTGAAAGGTTTGGTTGTTCGAAAACCTGAGAAGGTTGTTGGTGACTATGCTGTGCAACGTGTAATACCCAACCATTTTGATCAAGCTTTCTTTAGCACTCTGTAAAATTCCAAAACGATCTTCTATAGAATCTTGGTTTATTTTGTTGAACCAGTTTTTGTTAACATCTAAACTCCTGAATTTTGATGATTTTGCAAAACAATTGAAATAGTTAAGTTATGCATGTTCTACAAACCTCTAAGCACACTGAAGGTTGATCTAAGTGCTTTAAACCAAGATCTATGCATGTTGATCAAAGTTAGAAGCATCCTGAGATTTCCAGAATTGACGCTATGCGTGTAGAAGAACACAAAATGCAAGCAGAACAGGTGCTATGCTTGTAGAAGGAACTGCAATGTGCATAGATGCATTATATCAGTAGGCAGAATGGTCCAAATCTATGTTGTGTGCACCTTATACTATGCACGTTGAACATCAATCTATGCACGTAGACAAGACGACAAGCCTGGTCACGTTTTACATCAGTGATATATGCGTAGAAGAGTAAAGAAGACATCTTTGAGGAGATTATGCTACGCACATAGAACTTGCTCAACGCACATAGACGAAGATGACACATGTCTGAGATAAAGCCAACTTCTGTTGCAGAATGTCAGAATTTCAAATGGGAATATTCTCTGACAAAGATTCAAATGATGTCAGAAGAACATAAAGCTCTGTGCACATAGTAAGACATGCAAAGCACGTAGACGAGGATGAGCTGAACTAGCTAAAAAATTCAAGACCCTCATCAAAAATTTCAAACTTGAATATTCTCTGACACAATCACGTAAAAAAACCAAAGGTGTCATCTTGAAACATGCAGCGCATATAAAACTAAAGATCTACGTACATAGAAGAACGTTCTATACACGTAGCAGTTACTTGATATCAAGCAATGGCTACAGGAATATATGCAATGCATCCAGAAGGAAGAACATTGCACATAGAACTCTAATGAACTCATGAACTACATACGCAGTACTGGTAGTATGAACGTAGTACATGCTGACGTCAATAATTTCAACATTTTGCAACTCTCTCACAACAGTTACTTTGGGATTTACAACGACTAGTTTTGTGAGAGCACCTATAAATAGACGTCCCCAGTTATGAGGTAAACAAGAAGAACATTTTTTTAGAGTGCCCATGCATTAACAATTTGATTCCCTCTCTTATTGTGTTCTTGAGTTCTTATTTACCAACTGAGCCATTAATTTACTATCTGTTTACTAAGTTGGTGTAGGAATATTATTCTTCATCTAGGAATACTTTTGTAATCAAGCTTTGGTTGTAAAGCTTAAGGATAGAATAGGTTTGCTTTGTTTGGTTCCTTAAAAAACAAAGAGGTTTTGGTTTTCTTGTTTTGACCAATAAAAATAAGGTGCATAAGGTTTTCTTATGAGCCTGAAAAACAAGAGATTGTAAACAGTTTGCCTCCACCAGCAAGCGAGGAAATTTAGTGGATTGAAACTCTCTAGTGAGCTAGAGGAGTGAACGTAAGTCAAAGAGGACCAAAACACTATAAATATTGGGCTTTGATTTTCTATCTCTCACTCTCTTTTAATTTCAGTTCAGTGTAGTTGTGTTTTGAATTTATTTATTGCTCTGATTTCCTTAACTTTAAAAAAGTTTTAACTTTTGTAGTAAATCCAATTCACCCTCCTCTTGGATTGCCATATTGGAATTACATTTGGTATCAGAGCTAAGTGCTCAGTATTTAAGGCTTAGCCACCTTGAGTATATGATCCAACATGGCATCATTAGGAGATATGTCTAAATATGAAGGTTTGTCCATTAATAAAGCTCATTTCTTTGATGACAGTGAATAAGTTTACTAGAAGACAAGAAGGATGGTCTTTCTGAAATGCGAAGTTGAAGAAGTGTGGGATGCAGTAGAGACAGGTCCATACATTCTGAAGAAAAATGTGGAAGGAGTCGAAACACTCAAACGAAAAGCCGAATGGACAAACTATGACAAGAAAATGGTTTACTGCAACAACAAAACTGTACACATTCTATTTTGTGCACTTAGCAAGGCTCAGTTTAACAAAGTCCAGTAGTGCTCCACTGCACATGAGATTTGGAGGACTTTGGAGATCACTTATGAAGGTACTTCACAAGTGAAAGAGAACAAAGTCTCACTACTGGTCCACAAGTATGAACTTTTCAAAATAAAGGAAGGTGAAGGCATTCAAGAAATGTTTGACAGATTCAATGATATCTTGAATGGGTTGAAGGCTCTTGGAAAGACATACTCAAACTCAAAACATATTAGGAAGGCCTTAAAAGCTCAAAGAAAGACGCAATCTTATAGGCAAATGACCTCAATACATTACCCTTTGAAGAACTTCTTGGTTCACTTCTTACCCACGACATGGGGTTGCAAAAAGATCAAGAGCAAGCATCAAGAAGTGAAAGAAGAAGAGTAATGGCTCAAAAATCCAAGGTAGAATAACATGATGAAGAAGAAAAAGAAGAAGAGAACAATGATGATGAAGAAATGGATATGTATGCCAGAATGTTCAAAAGATTGATGAGAAAGAACAAGCCATGGAAAAAAAAACAAAGATCGAGGCTCAAAGGAAGAGTAAAAAAGGATCAAAAGAAGGACTTGGAAAAGGAAAGCTCAATTATTTGTTACAAGTGTAACAAGCTCATACATGTGAAGCAAGAATTTCATCTTGTAAAAAAATACTCCAAATTTTCCAACAAGAATAAAGGAAAGGCAATGAAGGCAATATAGAGTGACATTGAAGACAGTAGCTCAAAAGAGGATGAAGAAGCAGAAGAAATGGAAAATTTGTGCTTGATGGAAAAAGAAGATGAATTCTCAAGTGGTGAGGAAGATGAGTTTATCAAAAACTACGCCTTTAATGAATTACATGATGTTTTTGATGAAGTGCATGATGGGCTTCAAAAGCTTGGTGCTAAATATATTGCTTTAAAGAAAATTTCAAATGAACTTGGTGTGAAATTGAATCCTTTTAGCAAAGAAAAAATGTCTTTGGTTGAGGAAAACTCAGGTTTAAAAAAAGAAGTTGAAAAATTCTCTTCCATTGCCTATAAGCTTACAAACGGGAAAGAGAACCTTAAGAAACTACTTAGATCTCAAAGGCAATCTCTATCCAAACATGGCTTGGCTACAACTATTTCACACCCAAAAAATCTTCTAAAACTATTTTTGTAAAACAGAGCACTATAGTTGACAATGCATGTACTTACTATGGTGGTTATGGACACATTGCACACACTTGCAAGTTGAGATTGACTAGATATGTTGGGACTAAAAGGATTTGGGTTCCAAAAGGAACAATTGTGCCCAAATTAGTCAAAACTAACCTATAAAGACCCAAAAAGATTTAGGTACCAATTTCAAAGGTTTGATGTGTCTTTGTAGGTGTGCATGAGAGCAAAGGCCAAGAAGAATATGTGATATCCTGACAGCGGTTGCTCTTATCATATGTCTGGAGACAAAGCTATGTTTTCACAAATTGCCTATAGAAATGGCAGCTATGTCACATTTGATGGTAATAACAAAGGTAAGATAGTGGATGAAGGTAAGGTTGGTGAGTCTCCTTGTTGGAGAATTTTCTCGGGGATGCCTTGGTTGAGTTTGGAAAGCTGAAGTGAGAGAGAAAACAACGCTGCAATTTATAGTGGTTTGGCAAACCATGCCTACGTCCACTACCTCTCACTTAGGCTTTTCACTATATCAGAGATTGATTACGACTCAATCAAACAAAGCCTTACACCAAGGTTAATTGCGGCTCACACCTCTAAAGCCAACAAGGTTGATTGTGGCTCAACCCTCTAAGGCCAACAAGGTTGATTGTAGCTCACACCTATAAAGCCAACAAGGTTGATTGCGGCTCACCCCTCTAAGGCCAACAAGGTTGATTACAGCTCAACCCTCTAAAGCCTACAAGGTTGATTACGGCTCAAATCTCTAAAGCCATTACAATGTTGTTTTCTATAGGTTCACAACAAACCTCTCTCACTCTCAAAGTGTTTATAAAATATTTATAAAAATTGAACGCTCTATGCTAGAGTTTGGTTGTATGAAATTGATGCTCTTGAATCTTGATATCTAGCTTGATTTGGTATTTTGGAGTGAGGGGAATGATGAAAATGATTGGGACTTGAAAGCATATGATCATCCACGTTTTTCTTCCCTTCTTTGATGTATTTATAGCCTCTCCAAGTGATATGACCGTTGGTGGAGATAAACTAGCCATTGGAGTACGTTTCTGCCCGTTGTAGCTATCTACGCCACTCTCACGTACATCACCTGAGAATCTTTGCAGCTCATGTACATTGATCATCTTTGAGCAAACTTTGTGTATGTGAACTTATATCTGACGTACGTCAATTACCACACATGTACATTAGCATTTCCTTACATACGAGAAACGTGCTTCGGAGGGTTTGTTGGGTTTCTTATGAGTCTTTTAAGGTTATTAGTCCAACCAAAACAAAAGAAACCACCCAAGAACATGCATGTACAAAACAGAAAGTTTGGTGTCAAGAAGTATACCTAACGTTGTGAGAAAAACCGAAACTT
>CAODLS011191007.1:0-16738 GCA_948243855.1 Flueggea neowawraea
GGAATGTTCTAGGGAAAAGTTTCGAAACTGCTGCGGAGAAGATTCCTATGAATTTCTCCAAGAGTTTCTCAAAACCAACTCGCCAAGACCTCTTGAGGATGGAAAAGATCAAACTCTGAAATTGTTGAAATGGGAAAGAACGTTGAAGAAATCAAAAACAAAAAGCTATCAACGGTTGAAAACAGTCTTTCGCTCGATTTTCCACAGACAGCGTCAATTGTTGTTGCCTCAATTATGCAACGCGAACAAAATGGATGGATGGAATGAATTATAGATCACGAACATCTTGAATCACCTTTAATCCTACAAGAACAAAATCAAAGTGAGGCCGGTTGATCCTCGATGGACTCTCCGATGCTTAAGTTAGTGTTTAGTTCGGCAGAACTTTAAGTGTAAAATATGAGTGTAGAGAATGTACCTTTAGAATGTGATGGAGACTCCTATTTATAGAAGAATAGTAGGGGTATATATGTAATTTCTGCAAATATTTCTAGAATAGGGCCTCCTTTATAGGCTTCCGAATTTATTTAATAAGTTGGACTAAATGGACTCGAGTCCATGTTACATCAGGTCCTATGTTGATTATTAGTATAAGTGAATGATAACCCTGAATTTCGTAGTTCGGAAAGGTCACAATGAGACAAACAATCCTGAAAAGCATCACACGACTGAATATCCAAATCGCCTATGCCCTAGCGATCTGCCTCACCCAATACAGCATTGAAATCCCCTGATACAAGCCAAGGTTATTTAATAGAGGTAGCAAGTTGCTGGAGACCAAACCATAAAGTAGTCTGTTCCTATAGAGTATTTAAACCATATACAACTAACCACCAAAAGTGATAACTGCCAAAGTCCACCAAGCAATGTATCATTTGAGCCGTTTGATGAGTAACCGCAATCTTGCAAGCATTCGGACTGTATAGCACCCAAATACGGCGTAAGTCAGCATTAGCATAATTGTGAATTAAACACCAATCACGAAGTTTGATACCTCTGAATACTCTATCACAACTCCCATGCCCTCGTCTCCAAAATCCCTAATGCACTCAAATTCATTTTACCAATCAAAGCACCGATCTCTGATTGCTTACGGGGATCATTTAATCCCCTAATATTCCAAAAGCCAATCATAAACCACGATCTGGTGGTTTCCCCGATACCTAACCCTCCACACAAGCACTATTCAACACTACCAACATCGAAGGGGAAGATCCTACCATATTATGGACTCCCTCCCTGGTAACTTTTGCTTTCATCTTATGCCCTTTAGTAACCACTTCAACCCACTTATCCGTTTTATCAACCACAGGAAATCTCGGTGGACCTCCAATCCGACTTAGAATACCTTTCATCCAGAGTCCCCCAGGGAGAAGTGGAAGCTTAACCCAAATTGGCAACTTCTGCACATCACATACATCCATCTTCATGAATGGAGTCCACTAATTAAGTAACAAAGGGTGGCTACTGAAAGTATATGGACCACCTTGCAACACAGCCAGCTTTGCTTCCTGACTAATGAAATTGAACAGGAAAACATTATCTTTGACAAAATGCACCAAATATATTCCCAACTCTTTCCATCAATTTAAAGCAAATGACTAAATTTGATGGAAACAAGGCACCATTCCAAATACACTTCCAACAAGAGCAAATTTCCATCGAGAAATTTTCTCTATTACTTCTGTAGTAGAGAAACGAATCACTTTGATCCCATTACTGACAGCAGGAGGAACATACCAAAGGGAAGAACCATGGGCTTTCTCTCGATTTGCAATAAACAATGAACTCCAACGCCTTTTATCCCCCTCTACTCGCCAACCCAAAGACCTACCTTCGGCGGTGAAGAATGCTCCATAAGACTAGGACTCAATACCTACAAAGGCAGAAGACTAGATTCAGGTGCCTCCGGTCTCACAGCCACTAGTGATTCCTCCAACAAATCATCCATTGTAGTCACCGCTTTACCCTTACTCAGAGTAGCATCCAATGACAATTGCTCCAACTCAGTAACATTTAGTGTTAGGTGAAGATTCCCAAATCTTGATTAACTATCATAACCAATAAATAGAAATGTCAACCCATAAGGGGTTAAACAAATAAACATTTCTTCTCTAAGTTTGGACTTCAAATTTTATTGGCAATAACTATAAAAACATAGAAATATTATTAGAAAAGTAAGAAGTCATAGATCTCGAAGGAACACATTTGTATCCACCTATGTCTCAATAGAGTGGATCAAACCGCGAAAACGCTTAAAAATTCGTTAAAACTCTAATGGCCACAATGCTCCTCCCGATTTATCCATCTTAATATCCTTAATTTGTCCTTCCTTCATAGTTCACTTCTAAAACCCTCTCTCTCTTCTTCTCTCTCTGACATGGCTTCTCTTCCTTTCTCCACCACTCCAAACTCACAATTCTTTCACTTCAAACCCACAAACCCACAAAACAGAACACAAAACAATCTTTCAAAACTCAAAACCAACTTAACTTCATCCAACTCTTACTTAGAAACCATTTCCATTCTAAGCAAACAAGGTAGGATTCAAGAAGCTGCGGATTTGCTCACTGAAATGGGCCTAAAAAGCATCCTCGTTGGACCCGAAATCTACGGTGAGCTTCTTCAGGGTTGCGTTTACGAGCGTGCTCTGTTCACCGGTCAACAAATTCACGGTCGAATTATCAAGAAAGGTGAGGCTTTTGCAAGAAATGAGTTTGTAGGGACAAAGTTGTTGGCTTTATATGCAAAATGTGATGTTTTTGAAGCTTCCAATCAATTGTTTGCGAAATTGAGAGTGAAGAATGTTTTTTCTTGGGCTGCTGTTATTGGTTTGTATTGTAGAATTGGCTTTTTTGAAGAGGCTTTGACTGGTTTTTGTGAAATGGTCGATGATGGATGTATTGTTGATAATTTTGTTTTACCAAATATGTTGAAGGCTTGTGGGGCATTGCGGTGGATTGGATTTGGGAGAAGTGTTCATGGGTATGTGGTGAAGATGGGATTTAGTGAATGTGTGTTTGTGTGTAGTAGTCTTGTGGACATGTATGGAAAATGTGGGATTTTGGACTATGCAAGTAAAGTGTTTGATGATACACCTGTAAAGAGTGTAGTTTCCTGGAATTCGGTGATTAGTTGTTATCTTCAAAATGGGTGTACCGAGGAAGCAATTAAATTGTTTTTTGATATGAGATGGGAAAATTTAGCCAAGTCAAGTTACTTTGTCGACCTTTCTCTCTGCTTCAGCAAATTTAAGTGCAAACAAGGTCATGCTATTGCTGTTATAAATGGTCTTCAACTGGATAACTTCTTTGGTAGTTCAGTTATGAACTTTTATTCGAAGATTGGATTGATTGAAGATGTTGAGTCGGTTTTTAGTAGGATGCACAAAAAAGATGCAGTCACATGGAACCTGCTTGTTTCAAGTTATGTGCAATGTCAGCAATTTGAAAAGGCACTGGATGATTGTCATTCAATGCAATTGGAGAATATAAGGCTCGATTCAGTGACAGTGGCGTCCATATTGTCTGTGTGCTGTGAAACAAAAAACATAGAGCTCGGTAGAGCAAGCCATTGTTATTTATTAGGAATAATCTTGAATCTGATGTAATTGTTTCAGGAAGCATCTTAGATATGTATGTTAAATGTGAGAAAATCGATTATGCAAGAAAGGTCTTCAATTTCGCAACATATAGAACTCTAGTGTTGTGGAATACTTTATTGACAGCTTATGCAGAACTTGGACTGGTTGGAGAGGCCTTGAAACTATTCTATCTGATGCAATTGGAAAGTGTTCCACCAAACGCAGTGTCTTGGAATGCCGTGATATCGGGATTTCTTAGAAATGGACTGGTAAAAGAGGCCAAAGACATGTTTTTACAAATGCAGGTCACCGGTCTCCAACCCAATCCAGACAGTCTGAGTACTCTTATATCTGGTCTGATTCAGAATGGTTTAGTAAATGAAGCAATTCTCGTATTTCAAAAAGCACAAGAATGCAGGATAATACCCAGTGAAGATATGATTGTTAGTGTACTGTCAGCTAGCTCTGCCATGGCATCTTTGCTTTATGGAAGAACCATTCATGGATATATCATATGACATAATCTCTCGTCATCAATTCCAATTTCAACTGCCTTGGTCGATATGTATGCCAAATGTGGAGGTATATATCCCGAAACACGGGCATCTGTTTTAAGATGAGGTAACAGATCATAGGCATCCATTTGTAAAACATTGATCTGCATATTACACAATGATGATAGCGAAAAAAGGACTTGAACAACAAGCATCAACAGTATTGAGCTGGTAAATTGTGCTTGTTAAGCTCGAAGTGCATATAGCTCTGGTCACCATGTCGAAACTGGAATTCAGAGAGTTTCTATGTGCTATTACTCTTCTTTGTGGCTATGAGGATTTGGATGAAGTGTGTACATTTAAGCTCACAATGCCACATCAGAAAGTAGCACTGTGAGATGATTAGGTCAGGAACTTTTGGTGCCACAATTGCATCCTCAGATACAGGACCAAATAATTCAGGAACTTTGATGAACTCTTTGATCACATTCTCTTGACAAGTTTCATTCTTGGATTTCTTTTCAGGTATGAAGCAGTGTTAAAGCGGCAACAGGAAGGTGAGATCAAGTGCAAAATATATAGAATTTAATACAACAATAAAGCTTTGATATAACAGTCCACTGCTTTACCAAGCTCTATATTCTTCGTGAAGAATGGTTAAAACATGTAAGTGCAACGTGTTAGTAGAACAATTGCGGAGGTTTTTAGTTTGTGTTGTACTTTGTTGAGAAACCAAAACAATGTGGTTTGGCGAGGCAAAGGTGGGGATTCAAGAGTTGTAGTGATGACTGGTCTGTCCTTTTTGAATGCCTGGAAGGGAGCAAGAATTTCTGTAGCACCAACCGATGAGTGTAGGCAACAGTCTGCTGCTAATCCGAAATTGGAGAGACCACAGACTGGTTGGTTGAGATTTAACACTGACGCTGCAGTCTTTGATGGGAAGGGTGCTGCGAGTGTTGTGACATGGGATGAATGGGGCCGGTTTACAGGAGGTTTTTCTCAACCATTTGCTGCAATTTCAGAACCAGAGTTAATGGCAGTGCTGGGAATTAGACAGCTTTGAGTTGGCCAAAGAAGAGGGGTAAAGAACAAGTGATTATTGAATCCGATTGTTTGAAGGCTGTCCATGCAATTTCAGTCTAATGGATTGAACTCTCTATTTAGTTTACTGGTTCATGATTGTTTTTTCTCTTATTACCTACTCTTAAGAATGCTATAGTTGGTTTTGTAAGGAGATCTGCAAATGACATCGCTCATAATCTTGCTGGAGCTTGAAGTTCTTCCTCAGGTGGCCATGTTTGGGGATATATTATTGCTTCTGCTAGTTTAATGAAACTAATGCATTTGTTTCAAACAAAAGTGAAGCCTAAATGAATAAGGATCTCAGGTTGCTGGTGTATAATCTATTGCAGGATAAAATGATTGATGAGAAAATTTCTCAAAGCTCCATATGAAGGATACGAAAGAAAGCACGTAAGTACACGAGAGTTCATTTCTCTTTTTCTTTCGGCTTTGTCTCAAATATTTCCCACCCTCCACGAAGATCCGGCATTCGTAGATTTGGTTTTTAGTAAGGAATTTTATTAATCAATCAATCCAAAAGGCAATGCATGATGAAGATAAAGGCAACTTCCATTACTTAAGGTGTTCTCCCTGTACTAAAAGCTAGGACGCTGAAAAATGAGGACCAATGTCAGAATTACAATTGAGCCTATGTGTAAATAGAGTCTCGACATCTAAATACATCATAATCAGATACTGAAAAGTTGTGATATTTACATTTGATAGAAGAAAAACAGCATGCAAATTTCTCTTGAAAATCAAGTCATCTACTGTTGTGTTACTTTATTTTGGAAAATATGCTTATTGCTTGCTTTCTAAATTTCCCACGCTAATTGTTGTCCAAGAGCGCTCCAAAGTTGTCTTTATAATAATGAATAAACCATTCGGCAAGCAACCCTACTGCTTGCAAAGCAATGGCCTACACTTGCAAAGGTGCCTTTTTTCCAATTTTATGAGTTTATTTCATGTTTGATTTTCCTTATCTTTTTAAGTAATTCATTGATTGATGTGATGTAAACCAATGGAAAATCAACTGTGATTCAGCTGAACATTTCTTCTATGATAATCGAATCATTTATTTGTTCCTGTCAGTAATCGAATCTACAACATAAATATGAATATGATCTGTATGGTTCTTTCAAATATTCAAGACTTGATATTCTATTCATAATCACGTAACACCTGTCGACTTGCTTGTTCATAAAACACAAAAGTACGATATATTATATGTTGCTATGATGCATTGTCAACAAAACCTTTTCTTTTGTTGCTAAACCTTTTTTTTTTGCCAGCGAGGAGTTGAATTTCTCTGAGTTTCAATTGCTTACCTCCTGATAGAGATCAATTGTGTGTCTATTTTTGTTGCATTTGACATAATCTACCGTATACCATAATTTTCCATATTTATCATACTAGTAAGCTTATAATTTATTAATACCTGAGTCGTTTTCACTACTATAAAGTCGAAAGTTTAATTCTTAATGGTAATAAATAAAATGGAGATAAATTAGGATTGACCACTATTTTTCTCGGAATTCCGGTTTTGTGACACAAACATATAACGCAATAACTTTCATCATATGAATAAACTTTCCAACTAGCACTAACATTCATCATAATTTTTATTAACTAAGCTTTCCCATCTTTTAGAAGTTATTTCGCTTGGGGAATAAAATACCAACGTACTAAACTTGAGTATAATAACAAAAATTCCCATAAGTACTGTGTTGTCCCAAGTATTATTATGTTGCAAATGAAATCATATACTGAAATACGATGGGACGCATTCTATTCACACTCTTACGAATTACTCACATATGAATATGAATAAACTTTGAAGACAAGAATTGTGTTCAGTTTTGGTATCTTCATTCAGAAGTTCAATATTTAAGCTCCCTGGTAGTTTCACTCTTTAGCTTTTTTCTGTTAAATGGATTAACATTTTGAAAGAATTGTTCTTGTGAACACTCCCATATATAGCATGAATTTCCTAAAAATCACACACTATAAAGTTGTCTTTCAAACCCACTAAAAGCACTCGTGAGGAATTGAGTGAAAGAGGAGAAAGAAAATGCGACAAATTAAAGCTAAAGAGGTGAAAGAGAGCAAATGTGATTAATTAACATATTTATGAAACGATGGAAAAAAATTAACATTTTTATGATAGGCTATTAATTCAAAAATAAATCATTTCAAAAAAAACTCAAAAATCAATCTATAATAAGAAAAAACATATCTACATTTTAATCTTTTACGGTTAATTTTGAACTCTTAACTTCCAAATCTATATTTAAGCTTGAGATTGTCTTAAGTTATTGTTTAAAGAAACATTCAAAAAGCTTATATTTCATTACCAAACTTTGCAAAATTACGTTATCAAAATAAAAAGACCGTGTCCTGTCCTAGGTTCAAGTCCGAGGGGCAAGTGCTACCTAAAGGCATTTATACTTCATTTCATGATGGATTTTGGGAACCAGGTTTGATTCTTCCACTAGTTTTAATGTTTGAGTTATTTTTTTAATAAATACAAACAACCCACTAATGTTTGGGATTTTGATGACAAGGTTTGGCTCACGTCAAAGTCAATTATGACTCTTCGCTAATTAACGGAAAAAAAAAAACCTCTCCTATGGCCTCTAATTAAAACAAAGATGATAAACTACCATTAATCGTGCGTTTGCTTCCTTTAACCGATTAATGAAAAACAAATTTTGCAAAATTACTGTTTCAATTGTAAAATGACAAGAATTTAAGACTTTTTTTATCAGTAAAATTAACTATACTGAATCCTAAATGATTTTAACTGCTACACATTAATTTGATAGTAATCTTCTCACCCATAAAAGAAAGAAACAAACTGAAGATCTTTAAAATTTGTTTTCGGTTTTATGTATGGGATTGAATGGTGAGAATGCAGTGGCTTGATGATTTTAGATCTCAACTAAAGTGGCAACGAAATTGGAATGTGCAAATGGAAAAGATTGGGCATCTGCATGATTTGAATTGAAAAAAAGCAATCATAATTAAGAGCTATACTGAGTTGTTGAAGTGTTAATTGAAATTGATACTTCTATTCTAATTAAGCTCTGTCCTAATTATTGGAATCAAGTTTCTACTTATTTATTATATTGAAGCATGATTGGTACGTACATAAGCTTACTCAATACTTCTCAAATTTTTCCATGGTGGCAGTTGGGCATTTTTTTATCAAGTATAATAATGGTAAATAATTACAATTACTAGTATTTTCGTTTTGGATAAATGACACAAAAATGCTTGATTTTTGGTAATAATATTATTTTTGGCCTGATCTCTTAAAAAATACTTTAAATTGTTTGACTTTTATTGAGAATATAAAATTTATCATCTTTAATTATATATCGTTAAGTGCTGATGTGACACCATTATAGTCCATATAACATTAACGAAAACGTTCAAACAAGCCGTATCATGCCACATGAACTTCAACATATCATGTCGATACTTAATTAATGCCACATAATTAAAGAAATTTTAATGAAGGCCAAAATTTTTATTTTCAATAAAGATCAAATATTTTAAAGTATATTTTGAAAGGTCAAGTTAAAAATGATAGTTTCAATAAGCATCAGGCACTCTTGTGTCATTAATTTTTTTTATTAATAATCTTATAGAACAAACCGCTTGAAATAGCGTCAACTACCATAGTTACTACTTATTTTGTTCAATCATACACCTAAAATTCCTTAAATTGCGTTGTACAAGTAGATGAAATTTGAATTTGAGTCCAACTCCCACATAGGACCTTGTACGTGGTTTTAAAATATCCACCACTAATGTGAAATCGAGTTTAATTAAGTCAAACATTTGAACTTTCTTTTCCTTCAAAATGGTAAAGAATTAAAAAAAAAACTCTATCAAAAGCTGAATAAGACATTGCATACGCTCTTCCATGATTGTATCACATGCAAGTTCATCATCTATAATAGAACACATATATACAAAAGAATAATATATAAATGCGACATTTCTATGACATGGTCCAACGAGGTCAATGTCATCCACGATCCATTAATTGCAAATGATCTGTCAAAAGACATACTACTAGCTCAAAACCTCTGAAATGTTTTCATTTTGGCAAATATATAGATTCAGTGGTATAATAAAAAAAAAAAACAGTAAGCCTAGACTGAGTAAGAATCAGGAGTCCGCGACAGGCGGAGCGGGAGGTAGAGAGCAGCTGAGTAGAGGCGGACCTCGTCTGTCTCTACTCTCTATTAAAAGAGAATGGAGAGTAGAAACCAACACTAGTATGTTTCGTCTAGTACTAACTTGTTTAGTCTATTTATAAGTTTTTATTTTAAGTGTTGGGCGAAACGCTTAAATTTTTTAAATCACGAGATAAAACAACATTGTTTTGTCGTGTGGATTTAAAATTAAAAAAAAAAAAAAAGAAGTTTGACAGGGCAAGGAATTCCTCCCTTGTTCTACATCGGAGCGCCTTCGCCTCCAAAAACAGAGGGCGTCGTTGGTGGCGGAGTTACCCGCCGAGACAAAAGCCCAAACCTCAAGTGGCACTGCCCCTATACATTGTATATTTGTTTCTTATATGATACATCAAACAATAGTAATCATAATCTTAAATATAGTGTCTCAGCTTTAATTTCTTTTTAGAATTTAAAAAAAAAGTAATGGAAATGTGTAGCCTCTAAACTAAGAGGTTTTTATTGCATAACTCTATTGTAACATAACGAAAATAAACCTAACTTCTGTACTACGAATTTAAATTAGTTAAAGAGATTTTGAAAAATATATATACATTTGATATATTAAAATCTGCACTTACTGTCTAATGTGTGGTTTTTAAGTTTGAATGCTTTTATAACCTTTCTTTTATTTTGTTATTGTAGTCTATTTTCCTTAGTAAAAAAGTGTGATTTTTGGTCATTTGTTGCCTTAAATTACTCTTTAACACATCTTTTTATTAATTTCTTTTTTAAAATAAATGAATTTTTCATACAAATCTAAATTATTTTTATTGTTGTGATTTTGTCGTTTTGTTGCGATGTTTGGTTTTACCGTCTTTGTTACGGAGCTTTATTTTTTTGTCGGCGATTCAGAAGTTTAGACAGTCAATACATTCAATTCGGCAGAGTTACAAATCAAATTATGATCGTCAATATGTTGTAGATCTGAAGTCATAGGTATTTTAATCATAGTATTTTCAAATGTGTAGGTTTTAAGTCTATTTATTATGTTATTAACCCGAATGTAGTGAATTTTTTTACTGTTTTATCTTCTAGGATTTTTAAAAAATTTGAATCAATATTTTTATTGATGTATTATTAGATTGAATGAATAAAATTATTTTTTATTGTCAAAAAAAATTGAACGCTTTTATCAGGAAATGCTTTCCAAAAATATCAATCATATTAGGTGGGAAGCAAAATTATTTGGTATTATGTAAAAATAGAAATTAATATTTTATAATAATTAAAATATAGAACATATTTAGAAACATAACATATCAAATATTTAGATCCAAGCCCCTGAACTTTTAACAATAATCTTCAAAGGCACTGAAATTTATATTTTCACCTATGCAACATTATGTTCTCTGCAGTTGGTATTTTCATAAACTAGTAGCTGTCGTTATTATTTTTCCTTCTTTCTTTCCTATTTCTTCGTCTCTATATTTCTTTTCCTCACTAAACTAATTTATTTCTTCTTACTCTCTCTCTCTCTCTTTCTAAGTACTTGAATGTTTATTAATACTTACAATAATCATAATAAAGAAATCTCACGCAATACACCCATAATAATAAAAAAATCACACAATTCATATCTACAATTAGAAAATCATAAATCGCAACATCTTTCCTTCTTCCCATGTTTTTTTTTTCTTTTTCTGACTAGTTTATATGGATTAATGAATCGAAACTTAATGGGGTGGATCAATATATGATAGAGTATAGGGAGAGATTGCAATACAAATCATTGTTTGTTAATTTGAGGGTTAAAGAATTGAATGGTGTATATTAGTATAGGTGAGTTTTTGCCACTAGTTCTTTTATTTTCTAAATGAGTTGTTGATTTTTAATTAGTTAAATTTTCAAATCGTCTCTTTTTTTTTTGTACTGGTTTTCATTATTAAATATGGAGTAATTAAAGTATGATTGTTCTTAATTCCATGTATTTTTGTCATTTAAGAAAAAGACTCATTAAAAAAAAACACTAACTACAAAGGACAAAAAAAAAGGTATTTTTTAAAAAAAAAAAGAGACTAACATATGAAAGATAGCAAACATAAAATAGTAAATTTACATAAAACAAGTTAAGGGCTATTTCCGTCAAATTAACGCGGCAGATCAGGGAAAAAGGGAGACTCATTCGGTAATGGTAGAGGACTTAACGTCGCATTTTCAGAAATGTAGGACTAACTAATGAAAAGTAAAAAAACATAAAGTACTAAAATTTCATTTATCCCCAGTAATCTCATTCTTTCGTGACCAGGAATAATCTAGAGACACGTGGCAGGCAGCGCAAGGTTTATACTGCACGAGAATTAATGCAAAAAAGACCAAAATGGGCCCCAACTCCAACCGAGGTTGGTGACCTAGAAAGCTCAGTCAGCTGACTCCACATGGTCCACCGAACTTGATCAACGGTTGAGATTTGTCTGTCAGAAGAAGAAGTAAAAAGCCGGCTACACTAACTCAGCCAGCCTGTTCTCCACCCCATAAACCGACAAACCCACCAGTATTTTCCCATTTTGCCCCTTTCAAATATCATCTTTACAAATATTGCCACGTGGAAGTTTTCCTGCAGTCCTTGTGTAGCCCCTCCGCGGCTTGTTCGGGTCCCACAGGGGCCCGACCTGTCGTCTGTGACTGCGGACGACACTGGTTTTGTTGGGCCTATGTCGTATTAGAGTGGACTTGATTGAAAGGTTAATCTTTTGCCCCCATGTGTGCTTACAGTAGGAGAATAAAAAAAGTGTGCTGAATTAAATTTCGCATTAGAAACAAACAAAAGTTTTGTTTTTGGAGTTATGGGTCGAGACCAAATCGACTGCATATTTTAGGATCTATCCATTAATAGTCAATTGGTTTCATTATGATAAGTTATCTTTTTCTACGATTAGATGATTATACGAATTCGTGTAATTTTTTTTTATCAAAGTGCAACATTTTTTATTGTGTAATTTCTTTATTAAAATTATAAAAAATATTAATATATAAATAAAAATTATTAATTAGTTATTAATTATAAAAATATAAATTTTAATAAAAAAATATTACACTTTAATAAAAATAATTGTAAAAACTCCTATAATCATTTAGTAATGGCAAAAGAAAAAATTATCTAATTATGGCAGTAGTCGTAAAAAGTCTAGAAAAGATTAATTATCCCATTAAGACTTTAGAATTTTACATTTAAGAGATTAATTAATTACTCCAATTAATCGTACAAATTCTTTACCAAGTGAAAATTAAACTGAAAAAAGATGAAGCAATTAAAAAATTATAAATTGAAAAATCACAAACAGGCAAAAAATTGGAGATTTATATAAGATTTACTTAAAAATAAATAATTGAAAACCCAACTAAATGGATCAAATGGTCAATTCCAATTAGTTAATGGAACCACCCATAACCACCAAAGGAAAAAAAACATTTCCAAACCCTTTAAAATCCATCCTTCCCTCAACCTGTAAAAATCATTGCAAATAAAATCTAAAAGGGGAAAAATTACAAAAGAGAATAAATCGCAAAAAGAATTAAAAATAAATCAACTCTCTCCTCCTACCCAATCAAATGCGCACTTTATCACTGTACTTACGCGCTTGTTCATATTTTGAGGAGAAAGACTCGAACGACCGACCACCCACTTTTCCTTTTTCGGTTTTTCCTTTTCTACCTTTTTAAATCACTTTTCATTATTATGTTCTAGGCGTGAGACCACTAGGTGGGGTCCTTGATTCCTGAGGAGGACTATGACCGTCCGATCCTTTGGAAGGGTCATCCGACGACTGCCGTAAACCCTCGTCAGTTTCTCCTCTATTCATATCCTCAATCATCCTCACAACTTCCGGCATTTCCGGCCGCTGATCTGGCACCGTAGAAACACACGTCATCGCGATTTGTAACAACTGGACCATCTCTTCCTCTATGTTGTGGTACCTCATCAGCTCCACGTCGAACACTTCCGCCGTCCATTCCTCCCGGACCACGGATTGTATCCACCGTGGCAGGTCAATGCCATCTTCTCCCAGCGACGCTTGGTTGGGGGCTTTTCCTGTCAGCAATTCCAGGAGCAATACTCCGAAGCTGTACACGTCAGATTTGAATGTGAACTTGCGTGTCTCCAGGACTTCGGGAGCACGGTAGCCTGCCACGCGGCTTGGCGGCGTGGATGTGCCGAAGAGAGGGTTGAGGCCGAAGTCCGCCACGCAGGCATCATGTTCCAGGCGGAGAAGAATGTTGGAGGATTTAACGTTGCCATGAACGACTTTTCCCGTCACGTGGAGGTGGGCTAATCCTCTTGCTGCACTTAGAGCTATTCTCATCCTGTTATCCCAGTCTAGAGGCGTCCGGCCAGATCCTCTGCTGCCTGCAATAAAATTACTAGGAGTTCAGGTCACAGGCTAATATAATACCCAGATTCCAGATTGCGGCAAAAAAAATGAACGGAACATCCAATAGTTAAAAAATTACAAATTACGCCAATTCGAGCCTAACATAAAGGACCAAGCAAAATGGTCTTTTATTTTTATTTTTTGACTGTAAGATTGTAGACTAGCTATGATCGTCATGTGATCAAGAAGCATTGACAAGAATAATGCCATTGACGAAATCCTAGCAAGAAAAACTTTAAAACGGAAAAATATAGTTCCAGTTTCCGGTCATTTTCATGGATGACAAAGTAAACGTCTACAAATCATTAGAATCCAAAATACCCATAAAGGGTTAATGCCAACATTCCTCAATGCCCGAAAATCCAACCACACAAAGTTCAGATAAAAAAAGAACAAGTCCCGACCACACAAGTTTTCCAATGGAATGTATCATGAAGATCTTTCATATAAGGCCAGAAAAGGAAATTAAAATATGATTCATTTTCTTGAAAATTTAGATTGCAGCAAACTAATGCACCTGAGACCCCTAAATTGTCAAGTTATATTGGGACGAGTTCCTAGAGAAATGGTCCAAACCATCCTTACATAGAGAAAAGGATGTGTTGAATTGGTTTACAAGGGGAAAAGGTTGTGCGACATTCAACACCAGGAGTGCCGGACCACTAGGCTTTTTTTGTGGTAATAAAGCAAAAGAAACCCTTCAAAATCCTTTCCATAACAAAGAATCCAATAAAATCAGCATTCTAGGCAAATTTAGTGAAGGCAAAAGAAATTATATATGACTGATTTTAGCAGACTACAAAAAATGGTCCAATCATATCGGTGGCTTCATTGCTAATCATGAGAGACCCTGTGGCTTAGCTCGAAAAAGAAAAGAAAAGGAGAAAGAGATAGAGACACTGTGGGAGTGTGTAGGAAAAGCAGTATATACCTTCAAATTATTAAAAAAACACTGGTCCCTCAATTAATAAAAATTAAATTATTTAATTGTTTAAAAACTATTATTCTCACTTTTATAGTTTTTCTATTTTTGATCTGTCAAATATTTTATTTACTCTAAGCCACAGTTAAAAATAATTCAAATAATAATTTAAAGATGAAAATGAGTTATCAGAGTATAAGGACCAAAAGAATATTTTGTAAAGAATTCAACGATTTTGGGCATAAAATACCAAAAGGGCAAGGAGAGCGTTTGCGGCAGAAATTATTTTAAAAAAAAAAACAAAAAAGAAAGTAATGAATACGCTCGAGACAAGATGCGTCGTTCCTACGCTAAGAATGTTTGCACAGAATGAGCCAAGCTAATAATACTCAGGTTGTGCAATGCTTAAAAAAAAAGGGGAAAATCTATTTTTTAATATAAAGAAAAATAAATAGAAGATTTGGGTCATTATTATTGAATATTGGAAACCCACATGCCTCCAAGCAAATAACTAATATCCCAAGAAAGCTACACTCATTTCCCTACTCCATCTTATAACACAAAAGTGTCCTATATTAAATATGGTTAAGCTCCATGATTGTAACAGCTGGATCAAGCATACCAGTCAAAGCAAATTGGAAAAAAAAAAAAAAGAT
The DNA here is from genome assembly GCA_948243855.1 of Flueggea neowawraea. Classification (NCBI taxonomy): domain Eukaryota; kingdom Viridiplantae; phylum Streptophyta; class Magnoliopsida; order Malpighiales; family Phyllanthaceae; genus Flueggea; species Flueggea neowawraea. The sequence goes on from CAODLS011191007.1 coordinate 15,335, forward strand.
TAACCCAATTTGTTTACATTTAAAAATATAATCCTCAATTTGCATAATCAGCATCGGTTTTCAACCTTAACCTATATTTTCCATTTGTCAAACCCAAATCTATACTTCAAGCTTCCCTCCACCCAGAAAATATCAACCAAAAAATCAGATCTTTTGTCCTAATTTTTTCCCTAAATTGAACTACTTTGGTAGTTTTTGATTTTTTTTCCTCCAACCGAATAGTCATAGAAACTCTTACAATTTTCTTTAAGCAATGTTTCTTTATTAAAATTTATAATTTTATGATTAATAATTAATTAATAATTTTTTATATATTAATCTTTTGTAATTTTAACAAAAAAATTATAAATTTAATAATAAATATCACACTTTAATAAAAAAGATTGCATAAAAAGATTGTCCATAGTTTTTGTTTAGCATAGAAAAAATTGCAATCTAACAAATTTACATCTACAAAAAAAGTGTCAACAAAAATTGCAATCTCTCCATAATATATTAAACCTAACATAATCTACTCAATTTACTTCAAATAAAAACCCTAATTCAAGCCCGAATTTGCATAATCAGTATCGGTTTTAAACATTACTCTATAATTTCCATTTGTCAAACCAAAATCCATAAGTCAAGTTTTCCACTACCCAAAAAATATCTATAAAAAAAAGATTACCTTAATTTTTCCATAAATTAAACAATTTTGGTAGTTTTTTTATAGAAAAAATTGCAATTTACTACATCTAAGATTAAACATAATTGCCACTATTTCATTTTTTTAACTATATCTAATACACTATAATCTACTTAATTTACTTAAAACCCCTAGTATCAACTGATTTATTTTGTTTAATGAGAAAAATAATAAATGTTAATTACAAAATCAATAAGAATTTTGCTGTTGAAAAAACTAAAACTACATTCCAGTTGAAGTAAAAATTCTAAATCAAATCAAAATTAGCAACAAAAAAGGAAGGCAATTAAACCAAATGTAGCAAAAATTTATGGAAAAAAAAAAACAAGAAAGGTGAAAAAAGCCGTACCGTGGAGGAGGGCGGAGAGGCTGCCGGCGGGCATGAAGTCATAAACAAGCAGTTTCTCATCTTTAGAATAGTAAAAAGCCCTCAATGGAACCACATTATCATGTTTAATCTTCCCAAGAACTTCCATTTGCATTTCGAATTCGCGTTTTGCAACCACCACGTCTTTCAATCTCTTCACCACCACCGTCGTCCCTTCCTCCAGCACCGCCTTGTACGACGTCCCCACACCCCCCTTCCCCAGCACCTCCGCCGACGCTCTCAACAAGTCTTCCAAGTCGAAACTGTATATTCCACCCTCGAAAAACACCAGTTTGTTCCTCTCCGCCTCCGTCGAACCTCCGGTGATGTCGTCCTTCGACGACGACGTTCC
>CAODLS011191037.1:0-23508 GCA_948243855.1 Flueggea neowawraea
AAAATTACAAATCTGGTTTCATGGAAAATATCAAACCCAGTCCTCCAATTTTTTTTCAGAAAAATCAAAATTTTCAATTTAGTCCTTTCGTTACAAAAACACACCAAATGGTCTCTAATCCCGAACCAAGTATAACCTGGTGTTCCCGATGGTTCCAATCAACTCTAAACAGTCCATTGAACCTAAATCTAGCCTCGGTTTGCATCAAAAACATCAAAATCAATCCAAACCAAAATCTCAATTTTCGGACCAAAATGACCCATCAATGAAAAATCATCAAATCTTCATTTTTAAGCTAGATTAATGTTCATTCAACCTCAATCTATCATTATACAACAAAAACCAACTCAAATCCATCCAAAAATCACAGAAATCGGAACCCAAAAATCAATTTTTTTGGCCAAAAACCGAAACCCACCCAAAACCAATCGGTTTGACCATGAAACCAAGCAAAAACAAGAGAGAGAAAGAGAAAATCACCTTATCTTTGTGTGGAAATGGAAGAGGAACGAAGAGAGAGAGATGATTTTTGCGTTTTCGTGAACAGTGAAGTCGAAGAAAGAAGATGAAGGTCGGTTGGTTTGGTTGGTCGGGTCGGCTGGGTTATAAAAACCCTAAACCCAAAACGACTTGTCGTTTGGTTCCTGACTCAAATCACACACGCGAACGACATGCATCACGCGCGAACGACAGCGGTTACTGTAACGTAAACGACACGTCGTTTCCTCCACCCAACGACACGCCGTTTGACATCAACGAACAGACGACCGGTCATTCGGTCCTTTTTTTTCCGGAATTTATTTTTCATTTTTCACAAATTTCACTTATCCAAAACACTTCCAAATCACTCCTAACCTTCATTAATCACCCAATTAACATCAAAAACATAAAATTAACTTTTTAATCACCAAAAATAAAAATTCAAATTTTTACCCAAATTTATTTAAAAATAATTATCCAAAAATAATTACTCCAATAATTATCAAAAAAAATTATTTCAAAAAAAATTATTCACCAATAATTATTCAAAATAATTACTCTAAATATAATTATTCAAAAATAATTATAAAAATTATTCGGGGTATTACACTCTGAGGCTTAGCAAAATTAATAACTACATCCTTACATTTTTGGAACATGTAATCTTTCATTTGCATCTTAGTCATTCCATTATTTGTCCGTCAATGATCCGTTAGAAACATGTGACTTATTTCTAAGAATAGCAACACGCAAAGACAAACTACAAAAGGCTTGTTTAGGAAGGTAAAGCATAGAGCATATATCATATTTTGTAAGTTTTATCATGATTAATAATGAATGAATAGTAAAAAATTAGAAATATGACACATCTTTCAATAAAATTAGTTATACAAAATCTACAAAACATATATACCAGCTTAAACTTTCATAGTTTTTGAACATGCTACTATTACTATTTTATTTCTAAGAAGAGCAACACGCAAAAACAAACTACAAAAGGCTTGTTGGGAAGATAAAGCATAGAGCAGATAGCATATTTTCTAGGTTTTATTATGATTAATGATAAGTAAATAGTAAAAAATTAGAGATATACCATGTGTTTCTATAAAATTAGTTATACAAAACCTACAAAATATACATATATACTACCCTCTCAAACAAGCCCAAAATATGCCAAATTTTATGTTCCTTTTTTCTCTCTCTTCTTGTTAATTTCTCGTTAGTCCCTTACCCTTCTCCGTTCTCTCTCATTTAATCTCCTTCCTCTTTTCCTCTCTCCTCTATAAAATAAAAGGTAATTATTTGTAGAGTCTCTGAGGTTTAGCAAAATTAATAACTACATCCTTACATTTTTGGAACATGTAATCCTCATCCCTAAGATTTTAGATGCAGTTGCATCTTAGTCCTTCCTTTAGTAGTCCGCCAATGATCCGTTAGAAACATGTGACTTATTTGCTAAGGCCCACTAAAGAGGATAACTTTATGACAAAATTACCATCATTTTAGCATTTACAATTTTCTAATTTATGGACACCATCTCAACCGCATCTTCGAATATCCACTTCAAGAATCAAGCTGGCATATGAAAATCCATATCAGAGCTCACCCATGCATTTTGCATATCGAGAAGAACTAAAAGTTCAAGAATGTCAAAATGATACAATAATGAACTCAAATTTTAGTAACCTTTTTCTTTAAAAAAAATATGGGACGATATAGAGCCAGAAACAAATTACTAAACAATTTAAAGCACTCAAACCACCTACCACCACCATCTTCTTCACAAATATTTTTTTACTAGTATTTTGTAAATATTTTGTTTGAATTAAGATGAGATTAAGTTATCAATATTTTGTAAATATTTTGTTTGGATAAGACGAGATTAAATTAGTTACCATACCGCCACTCTCAAACCACCCGCCATCACCATCTTCTTCACAAATAACCCAACAAAACACTCTTTCACCAGTCACCACCATTTCTTTTAACAAAACACAGAAGCCTACACTTTCAATAACCAACCACTATAAATGCACAACCTGCTACTGGCGGAATGCACTAAACAAAGAGATCGAAATAGAAAACCAAAACAACTCCCAGGTGCATCAATTTCATTTAACATGTTACTGACTCATCAAGCTTTAACAAATTAATAATTTATTATATTGCACCTATAAAGTAGAGAGATACTTAAAAATATGAATTAATGGATACAAAATATTGGATTTTCATTAAATTTTTGTATACAAGGACAATAATTTACAGAGAATTGTACAAGTAATTTTGTTTGCAGCAAGGATTTCGGGAATGAAACTAACAATAAAGAGAGAGGAGAGAGAAAATTAAATGGAAAATGAGGTGTTCTGGTTGAAATTTGAGTATATATTGAGGGATGGTAAATGTAAAATTCCATCAATGGTGTTACTTGAGAAATCACCTAAGGGACCAATGCATAGTGATTTCAAAATACAGGGATATATTGCCTAATTCCATTAAATCTCAGGGACCTCAAATTAATTTTGCTAAAATAAGTAAATATGTTCGTCAAACTTGGAAAAAGGAACGCGTCAAACTAATCTGGTGATCGTGCATAAGTTTTATGCGGCATCGTCCAGGGCGTCAACTGGTTCATTAAGTAAACCACTTCAAAACTCATTGTGCAAATCTATTGTCCATCGTTTGTACACCATTTATTCAAAAAAGAGATTATTTTATTTTTTTAAATGCAATTTTGGTGTTGTGCACCATCTATACATAATTTGGCATTTATATAAATAGTTACCTCTAAATATTTTTAAAAATAGCTTTAAATACTTCGTAACTTTACAAAGTTGACACTTATTTTCTAATTTTTTTGTGTTTTTCTCTCGAGATAAACTCCATCCTATCTTATCTCAAAGTTTCAAGATAAGAAGGGATAGGGTTAGGGCTTCCATATAAGAACTTAATAATTAGTTAGATATTTTGGGTATTTTGAAAACTTCAAGTCTAATTAGGAACAAATTTTACATAATTGCAACATCACAGGTTCTTCTAACAAAACTTCTGCATGGTATAAGGTTCTTAAATGAGGTACTCAGCTCACATATGTTAGAATTTAGGCCACAATGAGTACATCCGTATAAAAAGCTATAAATACATAAAAAAATTTGCAGAAATCAAGTTAGAAACATTGGCTTTCAACTTTCAAACATATGTTCTCTTTTTGTTCAATAAGTGGAATCATATACCACATTCTCTTTTTCTTCTTATTTTTACTTGCAATTACTTTAAGTTAGAGGCATGCAACAAAATTGTTCAAACGCTTAATTCACACAATTTTCCCGTAACTGATCTGCAAAATTGTGGTTATCCCTAAACTAATGGATGCATGGCTGCAAGGATGATAATTAAGAAAATCGTATTTTATGATTAAAAGGCATTTAGAAAAAAAATTATTCGCCAAAATCGAACCACAACCACATGACAAAAAGAGGAGATTTAGTGAATTTTAGGACATTGAATGAAGAATTGTAATTATGATGTCTTTTGATTATAATGAACTGTATTTTTTAATTATTTAATGCGGTCATATTGTATTTTGAGTACAATTTATATATTCCATATACTTCTAATTATAATATATTTACAAATATATGATGTGCTCGAATTTCATTTTTTCCTTTTGATGAATACAAAAAAAAGTCTGGTGAAAGATTTTTTTTGAAGATTAAAAAAATACTACAGGAAATAACTGCATCCAATTGTAATCTAATTGAACTACATAGTACAATTTGATGAGTTTTGTAGTTAGGTTGTACATGAGAAATTCTCCAATTGCACATTTGCGGTTAGGATAGATTGAGAGGCTCAAACCCATCCTAACCTAACCTTGCACCCCCATAATTTAAGTTAGTAGGAGACTGATTAGGACATTAATTATTACTAGGCTTTCATTGTATATACTCATTGAAAGATAGTGAGGATTTTTTTGTTTGCCTTCCAAAACCAGCAACTGGAGTTTTCCTAGTGTTGTTCCCAACAAACTATTGTATGCAAATATTCCTTGCACTTTTGGAAAACAAGAGAGTTTGTAAATATGGTTTCTCTTTACTTGGAAGTGAAGTGTATAGTGAATTTGATATTTCCAAGCAAGACTTAAGGAGTAGACGTTGGTAAAGGAGAATCGAACCATTATAAATCGATGACTTAATCTCTCTAACTTTAACACTTTTATTTATTTGCATTCTTTTTACCTTTTGGGTGTTTAGATTTCATTTGTTCTTTAAATTCATTATTCGAGAAAAGTTTTTAAGAAATCCAATTTACTCCTGTTGAATTGGCATTGGGATTTCCAATATTATTTAGTATATGATTATTGGAAGTGTTGGTTTGTAATTCTGATTGGAAAGGTTGTTTCATCTTTCAGTTGGAAGCTGTCACGTTTACAATGGCTCATTTAGTGCAGGTTTCAAAAGACTGCAAAGATACGTTGCTCCATCAAAACAATCACAGCATTCACCAATCAATTACGTTACTTTTGTGAATTGAACACCATTCATCTACGAATGCATTTCTCTGGTACTCATGGGAGTCAATGCGATCTTAGATCCATTACTTTGCATTCAACCATTATTTATTAATGACATTAATTTAAGCTTTGGAAAAATATTCAATTTTCACCCAAAGGTTGCCATCTTAGGATAGTGTTGATCCTAACAAAAATTTTATCTCTATCATAGTCCCACCAGTACAATATTGGACTACTTTTAGCTCTGACATTACAAAATTCAACCATTTTAACTCTTCATCTTAACGATGTTTACGTGTAGCTTTCGTATATTTAACCACATGTAAATGTCACATTGGTGGAGAGACAAAAGTTACCCATTTTTATGATGGCAAGGCTATGATTGAGACAAAATTTTTATTAAGGTTAAAAGTTTTCCTATGTTGGTACATCAGTACGAGAATTATAAAATGAAACATTAAATTCGTTAAAATAATATGGTTTATATACATAATCTTGTAGCAAAAAAATAAAACTAACTGAGACACTAAGCCTAGTGTGACTACTTCTTGGGAAATCCTAACATGTTTTTAATGCATGACTAATGTTGCCACTATTGCACTAACTTAAACATGGCCACATTCAGCACAAATTTAGAAACTAAAACGTAACTGCAATAACTTTATGGGCATTAATCAACACTCCTCTTTGTCTTTGATAGTTGCAAAAGTTAGAATAACTACTCTTAGGATTGATCTTCTGCAATACTGACTTTGGCATATTGTTTTTTGTGGTTTATAAGCTTTTTTTATGTGTTCCATTTGGCCATATTTTTTCATTAAATGTCTGGGCTCCACCAACATGTTTTCTATGGATGGTTGGTCTTCTTATAATATGGGCACGTTGGGTATTTTCCGATGTTGTCGTTATTCATTGATTTAGCTTGAGGAGTTTCCTCCATAATATATTCTTCTATTATAAGTCTTCTTTGTTCCTGAGTCTGTAACACATTCATTAGTTATCCCAAGGATATGCTTGACAAATCCTTATGTTTCATTTGGATAGAGTATTAAGGTCGGATATGATATGATAGGTTTACAAAAATTTAATCTTTCATTGTTTGAGAATTTTTTTTATAAAGTATAAGAATGCATAAGAGGGGATTACCTATCATCTGAAACTCGTATTTTCTTAATCCACCAAATTGGTAGGTTAAGAGGGGATAAGAAAAATAAATTAGAAAATGTATATGTATATTACAGTTTTATCATTCTCTATTTATACATACATTAGAGTTATAATTGCATACTATAATTGCTTATGTGTGTATCTTTCTTAGATACATCAAGTATGTCTTAATTTCTTCTCTGCTTGTTGAAAGCTTTACTTCATAGAGGAATAAACGTTTTGGTGAAAGCTTCCAACACTAACATATCACTAGAGCATATTACTCGAATTAAATTTTAAACTTTAATTATATGCATCAATTTTTTTTGTTCAGATTGGATACCATATGCAATTAATTAATTTATAAGCATTAGATCACCTTTTTTATTTTTAATGCATGATTTATACTGTAGGGTTACAATATTTAGTTATAAACAATATTTAATTTTGTTGCAAGAATATTTGGTTCATTAAACTATTTTATTTATTTTTCATAATTGAGTATAACAATTATTTTTGCATATTTTACCAGAGGGTATAATAGTCAAATTATTATGCAATATTCTTATTTTACTTTTATTAATTGATGTTTTAGATAACCTATTCTATTATTTTTTTAAACTCCCAAACAATGAAGTTTTATAATCTTAACATATCATTTTCTATCATTTTCTATATCAAGTTGTAATTGTTAACCTATCACATCATATCCCATTAAACTTTCAAACGAAGTATTAGATTCTTCTAATGAATAAATTTTAGACTCAAAATTTTCAGACAAAGTTACAAGAATTTTTTGCATAACTCTTTCATTAGAAAATTCCTTTTTGGATCCTTACCTTATTTATTGTGCTTGGTAGCTGGTCATAGTATTCTTTGATTTTTTTTCAAACATCCTTCATTTTTAATATTTCGAACTTGATGATACATGGGTAAAAACCCACTAAGTATATTCAATTCTATAAATGAGAAATGTTACAAGATGTTAATATTTCTTCATTAAATTGCTACTCTATAAATAGATGTGGAGAACAGCTTGAGGAGGTATGCAATATTCTCTACACACACCAATACTCTGTTGATTCTCTACTAACTTGAGCGTCGGATACTCCCCCAAGGAGTATCCCGACCTCATCGTGTTCTGTGTTTTTAGGTATTTAGGCGATGTCCATGATTCTTGAGTATTCAAATATTCATTACTATTGTTGTTCATTTTCTGAGGCAACAACAATTGGCTCTATGGGAATTGAACAAAAAGTCTTGTTTGTCGACATTCAGGAAGTAGTTCATCAACAACATCTATAACATTCACCATGGTGCGAACACCTTCCCAACAAAATAGTCATCACGAGGAGGATACGAGAGGAGCTGGTGTCAGAGTTGGAGCTGGAGCCACGAGAATTGTTGTTCCTACTATTCCACTCGCCGACTACGAGGTGTTAAAGAGGCAAAACAAGGAGAACTAGGAAGCTCTAGGTGAGATGGTGACCTTGTTCCAACAATGTCTTCCTCCAGTAGCCCTTCTGCCTACCTTATGTACTTATGCTCGATGTGGAGAGGCAACAGAGAGATGCGATGTTCCACAAGAAAGTCAATGGCAAAATCCACCACTTCCTTAAGTTCTAGAGCTAAAAAATTCTCCAACCCAACAAACACACTTGAATGTCCCTGAAGCTCGAGCTAAGGTTAGAAGAGATAACTATCTTGAAAAGGTGGAGAGCACTTGCAAAGGAGACCCTAGGGTTCATTCGATGAAGGTTGAAGTGGAGCCTCAGTCCCTGATGAATGCTCAGGAAGTTGTGGACATGAAGAAGATGATCGAGGAAGTTCCTAGCAAAAGAAGTTGGTTCCTGTGGAGCAGGAACAACAACGAGCTACAGATCCGTTCATTAAGGAGATTATGGGAAAATCACTTCCTCCCAAATTCAAGATGCCACAACTGCTAACCTTCTTGGGAAAAGAGGACCCACACGAGCATGTTCATAACTATGAAGCCATCATGATGCTTCACGGATGGGAAGACACCATCATGTGCCATGCATTCCCCATAACACTGAAGGATCATACTTGTTTATGGTTCAATGGATTGAAGGAGGAATTTGTCTCCTGTTTCGACTAGTTAAGGAAGGATTTCATCAATGCCTTGATCATTAACAACAAGCAATAAAAGGAAGCCATGTCCTTGTTGAGTGTTAGGTAGAGTGAGAATGAGACTCTGTGACATTACATGGATAGATTCAAGAGCACTACTCTTGAATTTCGCAAATTGCAATCTGGAGTGGTGGTGGCCACAATGTTGAAAGGGACATAATCGTTGCAGCTATAAGAGTTGTTGTCCCTATACCAGCCAAAGAGACCCTGTCAACCCTCTTCGTGAAAGTGAACAAGTACATACTACAAACTGAGGTTATAAAGATCGTGGGAACCATGGACGATAATGAGAGGAATAAAAAATAAAGAGAGGTTCAATAGGAGCCAAACAAGAAGAAGGAGAAGTTGGAAGGCTTAAGGAGGCATTACGGTCCACACTTTGAAAAGTACACCCCACTGAATGAGTCGATGTCAACCATCTTGGCAGTGATAGAAGGCTCAGGGCTCATCACATTTCCCCCAAAGACCATCCAAACTTGGGAAGGAATGCAGACTCATATTGCAAATACCATAGTGCAAATGGACACTTCATAGTTAAGTGTCGAGACCTAAAGAACCAAATTGAGACCTTGGTTCGAAAGGGGAACTTAGACCAATTTGCTTATGTTGAAGCATCGAGAGGGGAGCCAAGCAGTGAAACGAGGCAACAAAGGAGGAATGACGCTTGAAGTGGTGATGTCTTGGCCATTGGTCATACTTTTGGTGATGATAGAAATTTAATTTTATGATTACTTTGTCGACCTTCTTTTGTATAACTTTTTTTGAAAAAATAACAAGTTTGTTTTTATCTCTCATGCATAATGATCATCTTTTTTAGTAAAGAATAAAAGAGCTTGGTGCTTAGCCTCACAACACGAAAAACGACATGCAGGAAACTGGGCTCATGCAAACCAAAAGTGACCGAACATGTTGTGAGTCTAAAAATTGGCTCCTCACCTTGAGACCATCTAGAACCATCTTGAAACTGCTAAGACACAGCGTGACTAGAAAACCTTGAGAGAAATCGAGCTTTCACCATTTACACATACGGTAAAGTATAAGAAACTGCTAAGGATGCATGAGTAGAAAGGCTTGTTAAAACTCAAGCTCTTACCAAGAGCATGCGGCGAACAACCAAACTGTGAGTAGAAAGCTTGCGAGAAATTGGGCTCTCACGTGACAAATATGTGTGGTGAGTAGAAAAGCTTATGAGAAATCGGGGTCTCACGTGACAAATATGTGTAGTGAGTAGAAAAACTTATGGGAAACTGAGCTCTTACAATGAACACACATGATGAAAAGATAGACTGTGATGTGGCAATAAAGCATGAAGCTTGCGGGAAACTGAGTTCTTATTGTAGAACACATGCAATGGAAATTTGAACTTTGTATATAGTAATCAAACTTGTAAGAAATCGGACACTAACTAATGGTGAAACGTAAAGACGTATAGTGAGTAGAAAAGGTTGCGGGTTTACCAAGCTCTCACTATGGAATCACGCAAAGAAAGATGATAAAGGTTGTGATGTGGCAATAAAGTATAAAGCTTGTGGGAAACCAAACACTCGTTGTAGAACACATGCAATGGAAGTATGAATATAGCGCATAGTCAAATATAGAGCCTACAAGAAGCTAAGTGCTCAACGCTGACATAAATATAGCATGCAACTTGAAGGCTCGAAAGAGAGTGCCAACTGTGACAAGTACGGACAGCATAATCTCAAACATGTCAAATCACTTTGCCTAAGAAACTCTTAACAAAATGATTGATTGGGGAGCATATGTCCTAAGAGCGTGAGGTAAAATGATTGAGTATAGTAAAAGCCCGACCCTCATCATAGTCATATATTCATCCCGATCACTTAGAGGAAAGTCCCTGAACACCAGCATGATGGAGATGATGAACTCCGCAAAGTAGAGTAGATATGATAAACTTCACGAGGTGGAATGGAGATGATGATCTCTGTGAGGTGAAATGGAGATGATGAACTCTGCGAGGTGGAGTGGAGGTGATAAAACTCATGAAGTGGAGTGGAGAGAAAGTCCTTGAACACTAACATAGTGGAGATGATGAACTTCAAGAGGTGAAGTGGCAATGATGAACTCCGTGAGGCGGGGTGGAGATGATGAACTTCACGAGGTGGATGAACTCCTTGAGATAGAGTGGACCCTGCCAGTTGGTGAGCTCTGCAAGTTGGTGAACTCCACGTGTTGGTAAGGTTTGTGATAGGTTGCATTTTAGGCATATTTTATATTGCATTTTATGTTTGTTTTGCATTATAAATTGTTATTATTCATGTGTTTTTTTATGTTGTTGTACTTCTTTGGTGTTTTAGGTATAATATTGGTGAAACATGAAGATTTGGAGTTGTTTCTGTGCATTTCAGGCGAAAATTGTATTTCTGCGTGACCACGTCATAATAGACGCGTTGGCCAAGTTTGACCGCTATGCATTGAGCCTCGTGCTGCACATATGGGTCACGTTTTTAGAGCCTCTTGAACGTCTTGAAGGGCTACTAGCTAAAACAATTAACATTATTATTATTGTTTTTAGCTATTTTATGAGAGGAATTAGGTTTTCCTAGTTAGGACATATATAAATACTTTTTCTATTCCTCTTTGGCGTCTATCTTCTCTTCTCCACCCGCTGATTCACACATTGTGGGCAGCTATCTCTTTCTCTCTCAATTTTTGTGCTTTCTTTCTTCTAACATGTGTAACTAAACCTCTTTCTAGTCGAGGTATTTTCGAAGTTCAATCCTAATATGTTGTGAGACTTTTATTTTAATTGTTATATATTTTGAGTATTTATTCAGTTACTGTGCCTATGTTCTTCTATTATTATTTTGATTGATTGATTGATTGACAAGGGCTCGTTGGTTGATTAATCGATATAATATATTGTTATTTACGAATAATAGTGCGTCACATTAGTCCTAATATAGGAAACGAATAACTTAGGTGAATGTTGCTGAATGTTATTCATGTTATGTAACTGAGTAATCTAGTTTAAACGAATCACAGTGTTTTCTGTTTCACTGGCTAGGATAATGGTCTCTTTGATTCTTACTACTGCCATAGATTAAACTTTGCAGCGCGTCCCGGGGGTTGTCTAGTGGTTAAAGAAATAGTCTGCAGGGCATCCCGAGACTATCGATTAAGTAAGAAGAGATTGGTTAATTGAGTGCGTCACCGTAACTATAACTCTGTCTATTCGAATGCTTGATATTTATCTTTTGCGTATGTGATCAATTGAAAGGATAAAACTGAGAGGTACATTGGCTAGACTTTATTATTACTGATTTCCTCTTGACTGAATTTTAATTATGTTTACTTTAGTTTACTGTTTTTGTCTGCTTTAATATTTAATCTTCGTTCTCTGCATTGTCTTATTTATATTCATTATTTTGTTGTTGTTTTTCTTTCAAATAAATAAACTTTACCAATATATGTGGATTCAACCCTGCTCACTATTATTTATAGAATATTTATTTTTGAGTAGGTAAATTAATTTGTTGGATTCGACACTCATCAAATTTTGAAAATTTGATAGGGTGTCAACCCACCAAAATAATATTAGCCTACTCAAAATAATAAAATGAGTATAGCGGTGAGCATGGTCAATTCCACAGAGACTGGTGAAGAATTGTCTATTCGCCGAAAACATAAATAAAATAAAATCCAGAAATTATAAAAGAATTCGAAATTGCTGAAAAATAGAAATGAAGATTTGTAACTCGAAAATATTAAAAATAAAGAAAAGAAAATATAATGGAAATCAATAATAATGAAATCCTAGCCAATGCACCTCTCCGTTCAATTTATTCAGTTGATCACATACACAAAAAATAAATATCAAACATTCGAATAGACAGAGTTATAGTTAACGACGACGCACTTGATTAACCAATCCCTTCTTACCTGTTCGATTGCCCTAGGATGCCCTACAGACTATTTTTCTAACCACTAGACAATTCCTAGGACGCCCTGTAATGTTTAATTTATGGCACCAGTAAGAACCAAAGAGACCCCTATCCTAACCAGTTAAACCAACACTGTGATTCATTTAAACTAGATTATTCAATTACATAACATGAATAACGTTCAACAACATTCACCTAAGTTATTCGTTACCTATATTAGGACTAATGTGACGCACTATTATTCCTAAATAACAATATATTATCTTGATTAATCAACCAATGAGCCCTTGTTAATCAATGAATCAAAATAATAATAGAAGAACAGAGGCACAATAACTAAATAAATACTCAAAATATATAACAATGAAAATAAAAGTCTCACAACATATTAGGATTGAACTTCGAAAATACCTCGACTAGAAAGAGGTTTAGTTACACATGTTAGAAGAAAGAAAAAAAAATTGAGAGAGGGAGATGGCTGCCACAATTCGTGAATCAATAGGTGGAGAAGAGAAGATAGCCGCCAAAGAGGAATAGAAAAAGTATTTATATGTGTCATAATTAGGAAAACCTAATTCCTCTCCTAAAATAACTAAAAAAAATAATAATAATGTTAATTGTCATGATCCAACAGCTAAACTGAGCTAACAGCCCTTCAAGACGTCCAAGAGGCTCTAAAAACGTGGCCCATAAGTGCAGCACGCAATCCAATGCATAGCAGTCAAACTTGGTCATCGTGTTTATTACAGCGTGGTCACGCATAAATGCAGTTTTTGTCTGAAATGCGCAGAAACAGCTCCAAATCTTCATGTTTCACCAATATTTCACCTAAAATACCAAAAAAACACAAAAACATAAAAAAACATGGATAATAACAATTTATAATGTAAAACAAACATAAAATATGCGTAAAATACAACCTATCAAATATCTCCACACTTAAACAATGTTTGTCCTCAAGCATTCAATAACTCAAAACTATTAAGAACCTTAAACTCCAATCACCCTTATTATTCCCACATAGTGTAGTACCCAATTCGAATGCATCGAAAATTCAAGAGAAAACACAACCATTGCCAGGACGACCCACAATCTAAAAGATCATCTCCACACTAGTAATGCCCCCAAAATAGAAAGTCAAATTCATAACCTCACAAGTTACACTCAATCTCTCAAAGTATTTAGGTGTATGTGTTTGCACTCAAACTCACCCATGGCAAGTATTTCAAAATTTGGTATAAAATTAAATTGTAACCACTATAAAAATTCAACTAAAACACCGATCAAAAAAGACTTTATACAAACTTGTAATAGGATTAAGAACATGGGTTAAATAAGTTGAGAGAAAAAAACAAGAGATTTAGGTGGTACTTGCCACTAATATCCATGTACCAAGCTAATGCAAAAATAAATAAATACATGTCCATTCTTAACAAAACAAGGCTGCCCAAAAACAATTAACTTCCTTTTCTACGTTGCTCTGCTTTTTTCATCACATACATTTTTTTTCACTTTTCTTTTTCTTCTTTTTTTGTTCTTTTTTCTTATTTTTTTTTCATTTGATTTTTTCTTTTTTTATTTGCCTCTTTTTAGTTTGTTTTCCTTTTTTTTTTGAAAGAGAAGCAACGTCGCTTTCCAACACATATATCAAAGTTGGGCAGCCACATTTCAGCAACAAAATAAGCATAAAAATCATAGAATAGACATGTATAACATCAAAATAACTCTAAGCATTAATGCGAAAATGACATTGCCAATGTGTCACAACTAAAAGTCCCTCAACTTACGGTTCAAATGTGGAAGGTCTTGAATAAATTAAGGATAGTAAAAATGGGTTTTAAACAAGAAAAGATCAAGGATCGAAAGGGTAAACTAGGGATTAACATAAAAATGTATATATTGAAAGAAAAGTAAAACAAAGGGTTAACAAACAATGCTTTAAATCGTTTCGGTGTCTCAATTAAATGTTGTGGTCTTTGAAATGCACTCTATGACAAATCCCAACAGGGGCCTACTATGAATGATAAATCACACATCAAGAAAATAAAGTGTTTATGTCTCAAATTTCTCACATGGGTTTGTATGTAAATCCAACTGTAAATCCTTTTTAGCTCTATTACTTGAGACTGTTTAATCCTGAAGTTAAGATGAACAAAAATTCAAGCTTTTACACTAATGGGTATGTGAAGACAATTGAACCTTAAATTCCTAAAGTTTCAACTTATTCAATGTTTAAGGACAGACTTGCATCAAAATATTACAAAATTGTAGTAGGGAAATCACATATGCAACACACAAATGCAACTAAAATTAAACATGAGCACACAAAATGGAACAGCATATGCGAAACAGTTATGGCATGGTCATGCAGACATGAAATGTTTTACTAACAATACATGCAGAAAAGACAAAATATCATGCAAACCATGCAACTTCCTGACAAACACACAAAATATGTCAAAAAATGCAAAAAATTTAAGAAAAATTCACCTAAAAATTCATAGAAAAATGAAAATCACAAAAATCACAAAAAAATGAAAATAACACAAACAAACATAAAACACAAATCCCCTCCCCACACTTAAAATCTACATTGTCCTCAATGTATAAAAATTAAAGACAACAAAAATTAAAAAGTGAGAGAGTTGATAGAAAAGCTTCTCTGGTGTGGTGGTAGTGGTGGTCTTTGATGTGAGACGACGTTGTTTGGAGTTGAAGGCCTCTTCACTCACGTGTCAACACCTGATGCCCATCTTTGTTCCTGAAGCTTCCCCACACTTGTTCTCCAATTAAACTCAATATTATTACCTAATTGCATATGAAAATAAAACCATTCTCCAAGACAAGTGTTATTAGATCCTCGAAAATTTGAGATATAAATATGAAGGCATAAAATTTGTTGGATCAATCAAATAACAAAATAATTAAAGGATCAAAACAAAAATAGCAAAACCAAAAATAATAAAAACCTTGGGTTGCCTCCCAAAAAGTGCTTCTTTAACGTCGTCTTAGCTAGACTTAAGCAAATCTTCACCCTTTCTCGTCATTCAGCACATAAATCTTTGCACCTTGATTTTTCTTCTTTGGTGGCAGTGTCTTATGAATGATGGCAGGATTGTCCTTTGGGCCATACACCACACGCTCCTTTTTTGCTTTCTTTTTCCTGGTGCAAATTTCTTCCAGAATCTAACAGATTTGGGCTCATGTTTAGCTGTATCAACTAAAAAAATATTTACCTTTGGAGCCACTTTATTCATCTTCTTGCTTATTGCATGACCATGCTGTAACACAGTCACCTTATCAGGTACTTTCAGTTCCTTAGTATTTTTTACCCTGCTTGCATTAATATCCTGCAAATGATCACTATGCAATTCCAAAACTTTTTCTACCAATGGGTTAGCACAATTAACAGCAAAAATAGAGGAAAAATCATTAGGATGCTTCATTGTTTTGTTGATATTGAATTCGATCATGGCACTATCAAACTCCATAATTAAGGTCCTTTCATGCACATTTATCATGGTGTGTACTATTTTAAGGAAGGGTCTCCCTAACAGTAGTATTCTTGAATTGGGAGTCCCATCATCTTCCATATATAGCACATAAAGATCTGCAGAAAAAACTAAGTCGTTCACCTGCACCAAAACATCCTCTAGAACACCTTCAAGAAAGACACTAGAACGGTCAAGAAGTGTAAGCACAACACCATTTTTTCAAAGGTCCAAAATTTAATGTGGAATAAACACATAAAGGCATTAAATTAATAGAAGCACATAAATCACACATAGCCTTTTCAATTTCAACATTACCTATCTTACAAGGGATAGTAAACATACCTGAGTCTTTCTCCTTCATAGACATCTTCTTCTGTAACACAGCAGAGACTGTTTCTCCCATGTAAATTCGTTCATTCCCCCTCATTTGTTCATACTTGTGTACATTTCTTTCAGAAACTTGCAATATCTTAGTATCTGTTTGATTACAGTAAGCAGAGAAATGTTGATTTCAACCTTCTTCAAGGTTTCAAACACTTCTTGATCATCCAAAGCCTTCTTTTTCTTTTCCAAGCTGTGTGGAAAAGATGGATTTTCTAGGGTCACAACCACTGGTACATCTTTGGAACTCTTTGGAGTCTCTATTTCAGTTTCAGTCACTGTGGCGTGGGCACGCGGAAGTGATGACGTTTTTTCTATACTTGGAATCTCTTTCCTACTTTGAAGATTGATGGCACTAACATTCTACCTCGGGTTTATCTCAGGTTGGGAGGGCAACTTTCATTGACATTCAAGCTTGTTAACAGAGGTAGTTAACTTGCTAATTTGATCTGACAGCTCAGAAAATCTTGCCTCTATAGTTGACTCAAAATTTTGTGCGGAAACTGCTGATGATCTCACAATATCCTCTAACCTTTGTAATCTATCGGTCTCTGGCATTTGTTGTTACTAAAGTAAAGTCTGGTTATGTGGAGCCGAATTGTTGTGGGCATTGTTTCCATACCTCAAATTTAGATGATCCCTCCATCTAAGATTATATGCATTAGAGTAAGGATCATATCTACTATGTGGCTGGCCACCATAATTATTAACAATGTTGCATTGCACATCCAAGTCTCCATCATATAAAGAAGGGCAAGAGTCCGTAGGGTGGGTCTGAGTACAACATTTTCCACAAACTTGGCTCGACTGGCCATTATTACCATTTGCATTTTTTATACCAAGAATAGTCTTTTCCAACAAATTGACAATATTTTCCAACTTAGTCTCAAGTATTGAAGAATTTACTTCGTGTATTCCTCCAGTTGTAGTTTCTGTATGGCTACCAAACTGTTGCAAATTTGCAGCTGTCACGACCCAAAGTCGGGCTGTGACCAGCGTATGAGGCGGACCATCTGTGAAAGCTCGACCCATCCCGCATAAGCCTCAGAGTACAGAACAAATATTCACATACATTTTTATTAGACAATTTAAAATCGTTTAACAAATATAAGTTTTGAAAATAATATTCTCAAATATTAATAATAATAAATTATTAAATAAATAAATATAATTTAAAGCATTTGAACCATTTCAAATTTAAATACATGCCATAACCCACTACTCTGTATGTGGAGCATCTAATAGAATTGAAAATCGAGCTTGAATAACAGGGCATTCACTGAGCGTGGAAGATCAACAACCGCTACAAAGTACTTCAAAAATAAAATATAGAGAGAACAAAGAAAAGAAAATAAAGGGGATCAAACCCAACGAGGGATAACACTCAATACCGCCTCATACGTGCCTCACAAAGACTGTTTTGAAAACAGTTTCAAAATGCATCACATGCAGATATAAGTGTACGTACGTATACACACTATATACTGAGTAATAATATTTTCGAAAACCATTTCGAAATCTTTCGCAATTAAGGCATCAAACAGACAGATATACATATTATAAAAATATTTTTCCCAAATAAAATATCTAGTTTTTAAAGTATGAAATAGCCAAAATATTTTCTTACAAAAGATTTTCCAAAAGTTTTTTTACTTTTTTTCCAAAGTATTTTAAAGAGAAATTTCATAAACATTTTTCCAACAGACATTTCCAAAAGGTTTTTTGATAGTATTTACAAAGTATTTTCAGACAGAAATTTTCAGATTATTTTCAGACAAAAACTTTCCAAAATATTTTTCAGACGAAAACATTTTCTTATAGCAACATTCCAACTCAATGGGACTAGATCAGATTCGAATACTTATCATATAGACAAAGTGGGCTTCGCCACTAGTCTACAGATAGCATGTATCTGGCCGGATACACGGTCACCCCATTACCCTGGTAACTAGGGCCTTAACAAAGCATTGATATACCAAATGCTACATACCTCTTAGCTAGGTGTCCAATATCGTTATGTTTTTGCCGAAAACATAACTCAATACGAAATCCACTCCAAATTTTCAGACAAAAATATTTATTCCAAAAATATTTCAAACACCAAAATACATTTATTCTTTTCAGATCAAAACATTTGTTCCAGAACACATCAAAAATATATAATTTTAGAAGACACAGCTTATGTGTCTGAAGTTACAATCCTAGTGCCTGGACAGAGAGCTAATAATCCACTAGCGGTCCACCGATGAAGGACTAGTCGCCTCGAGAGCTGAACAGAACTGACAACAGAGATTTATAGCAATAAAGTCAGATATGATACTGTGGCATTACTAAATATGTATGCAATGCAATACAAACTTAGACCCTCGAGGTCACTAAAAATCTACCCCGGATGAGAATTCATCATCGACTCTAAATACGAAATCTACGTAAAATTACAGTATGGTCTCTGACCAGTGTAAAATTACATCTTAGTCCCCGACACTTAACAAATTTCAAAACAGTCCTCAAAATATCTTAGGACCACCGACTAGACATTCATAAATCAGAATCCTCAAATTCCTCCTTAAACTCCTAGAAATCGTGAATTTATCCTAATTCCTTAAAATTACAAATGTTTCCCAGTTCTCCAAAATTACAAATCTAGACTTTGACTATTCAAAATTACAAATCTAAACTCTCAATTTTTAGAAATTACAAGTCTAGAGTAAACTTTCAAGAAATTTTCAAAACTACCAAAATTATAAATTTATTCTAAAAAATACCGAACTGTCAATTCAACCTATAAATATCGAAATCAATCATCCATATTGATCGATCTCAACCTCAGGAACATTAAGCTATCATAAATTTCACCAAACAAACAACAAATTAGGCCAAAATCACCCAAACCCGAATCTAACCCTAACCACACCAAAAAGTCATCAAATCTTTCGATTCAAAGCTTGAATTGTGTTTATCTAAGTTCTATCTGATATATTCTAGCATCCTGTAATATCCATTCATCAAGAATCATCCAAAAATTGAAACCTATTTCATTTTTGGTCTAAAATGCATTTTCATGAATCAATGCATGAAAATGAGTTTAAATGGAAAAAATGATGTTGATCTTACCTCAGATGATGTTAAGGAATTATGGGTGACCAATGAGAGTGATTCGGATGAGATGGAGAGAGTTTTGAGTGACACATGGCAGAAAACGACGAAGAGGGTCAGGTTTGGGGTTTAAAAAGACGGACTGATCAAAACACACCGTTTCAGTGAAATAACAAAGCAATGTACGTCATTCTCATGCTCAACGTACGTTATTGACATCCATAATGTGCGTCGTACATCATCAACGTACGTTGTGATGCGTCCAGTAGCCACTAACCCGTAACAAACACAATACAACGTACGTCGTTCATGTCAATGTACGTTGATCATCCTTGCACCCCAGATAATGTACGCCGTGCCTACTCAACGTACGTTGTGCTCTTTTTCCAGATAATGTACGTCTTGATTGACCCGACAATGTGCGTTGTTCACTACTCCAGTCACACACTCGATGTTTCACGCTTCCAAATATGCATCGAACCTCCATCGGATAACATATAATCCTCAAAATATACGCCCATAATTCAACATCAAACACCAACTCATCCTTCAAATCATATAATCATCACTTCGATCCAAAATTGGGACTAAACTAAGATCGTTCGAAGTCGAATGATGTCCCACCAGAAACCTTGTCGAAATTTGGTAGGAACCCTGCAGAGAATTGATCGGAACGGACGGGATATTACATACTTCCCCCCTCAAAAGAAATTCATCCCCGAATTTCCCAAAGATTTAGATTACAAGGATTACTGAGGCATATGAAATACTTTCACTACTCTAGATTGAGGTTTAGTCAAACTCTAACATCAATCACTCAAAAGTCAAGTCAAAATCCATGACCCTACTAAGTCAACACAAAGAGATTGGATATCACTCACTAACATCCCAAACTAATCGTACCAGAGTATGCAGACAGACAAAGAGGATGCAAACCATGCAGTTATAAAGACAGATGATACAGAAGCATGTAGAGACTGAGACAATTGATGCAGATTTATACCCTAACAGAATATGAGAAGCACAAATCCTCAAGCGCATCTCAACAAAGTGAAGTCCGTTAAGAACTTCCACTGACATCCAGACGATATACCACCTTTGGTATCATAGTATACAACTGCCCAAATTTACGAAACCATTCTCAGGGCCGAAATGATATGACAGAACACTGATACAGAAACTTATCAGAGATGAGACTCCAAAAGTCCCAACAGATAGACAAACACATGGAACAAAAGGAAAGAGGGCCAGACGACTACTAACAAAGTCACCCGGGTTCAAATATGCAATTGCAAATCAACCATTTGGCAACCACAGAGAGCAAAGGAACTTAGCAGATTCATATGTGACAGATTAAGATAGCTTGAGGTACCAAGAGAAATTACTTTTTGGACATCCAACCCCACGTTATATTCATAACTCCTCCAAAGTTCGCATACCCAAACAATTCACCTCCTAATATTTACTACAATCCTTCCAATTCAACCATCACTAACAATGGGAATCATCCCAACGACAGTCTCCATTAAACGAACTCTTCACCACATCAGGTGCCAAGTATTCCCAAAATTAATGAAGTTAAATAACACGAGGGTTCATCGTCATACCTCTAGTGCTCCAAATATTCATACTCCAAACTTCTACACTAACTTATTACATATACCATGGGTTCAAACCCTAAATCCTAACGGATCCAAATCTGATACATCTGAAAGCAATATTGCTCCGTCATTACCTTTATCATACAATTATCTATACGAAGCCTCCAACGTTAGATGGGCATTGAGTCTTACTTCAATCATAACTCAATCCCAGAGATACCACCTTTGACAATTACCACCTTTGTCAAACCTTTGTCATGAACTGATTGAAATCGTCGGATCCTGACATACCAAGTCAAAACCCAATTCATACTGAGGGCAATATCATATTTTCTCCACATCTAACACCTTATATCAATTGCCACTCCTGTTCATTCAGACAATCATGCCACCCTAGACTCCCAGTTTAGTTAAACTATAGCTACACAGAGGTGACAGAACTTATAAAGGTTTCTAGTGACTACACCGCTAGTACTACATATTCTAACAGAATGTGAAGCGCGATAGAATGCACAACACCAGAGTCAAACAACATACATACGGAGGTATACAGAAGTTCAACAATTGAGCATATACGAAAATATAATAAAATTCACCAATGTTCAAGAGAATGTATTCCAACAGAATTTAGGAATACACAGAAGTCCAAGAGAATATGCAGAATTATGCCAAAGCATATAAAGGTTCTACAAAGTCCATTGAGAACTATACAAAAGTTCAGGAATAGAAAGAGTTCTATTTGGTGCCACATCTAAGGCCTAAAACTCCCAATGAATTGAATATTGGTTCTGAGATTCACTTCCTCCAACTGCGCTACCATATCCAAAAGGAGTGGGACCTCTTAGTCACCTATTCTCAAAGGATTTTGAGGTACTAGGCTGTCCTACTTAGGAATCGACAGCAAGTCCTTGGGACATTTAGCTATCATATGTCCTGACTGCCTAAAAAAATAACAGTTGCGTTTTGCCTTACCGCACTGCCTAAGGTGTTTCCCTTCACACTTACTGTGCCAAGGAATCGAGCTTTCCTTTGTGCCTCAAACACTCAGAATTCTGCTCTGAAATTCGGCACATATACTCGACTGTACCATACCAACATTTTGACTACCATATTGCATTTGTTGCCTTGAGAAGAAGATGTTCCTCTACCCTGGTCAACTGCTCTGACCTCGACTCTGATGGCTAATCCTTTCCCCTTTGATCCCACTCTCTTTTTTATGAGTTTCCCCTCAATGCCTCTCTTCCACGTATCCAATGGCCATTGCAGCCTCGACAATCTTTTCCACAGTCTTCGGTCTAAGAACTGCTATAAATCTAGCATACCCTGGTAACAGACCTTTCTAAAATTCGTTTGCCAATGTCGTCTCATCACGACATCCCTCTAGCGTATACTTACTAAGGTCTCTGAACTTCTCCTCATACTCAGTCATTGTCATCCCCTGCTCCTGACGAAAATTATACATTCGTCTGCTTTCGCATCTCTACTGCTTTAGGGGAGAACAAAAGTACAAGTTCATTCTTGAATTCAACCCAGGAGATATCACCTCGTCTCCTAAAACCTTGCCACCACACCGTTGCGAGACCTCCTAAAAGGAATGCAGTACACGTCATCGGTGCAGTTTAGAGGACTGCGACAACGCTCGAGTTTAGTGATAAAATTCTGTGGGTCCTCCCCCATTGTACCCTTAAGAATCGATGGCTCGAACTTCAAATAACTTATCAGACGAATACCATCATTAACTTCTGGAATAGGTGCAATTATCGGAGCAGCTACTGCTGACTGAACTCCTGCTGTTTGGCTAAGAGAAAGTAGCTCAAGACGATCAAATATCTGAGCAAAGCAATCGAAAAAGATAGAATGAGACTGAGCCACAAGCAGTGACTAAGACTGAGGTGCTGGAACTGCGACCTCTAGCATATCACGTGATCCATACTGACCCACCACTGACTGACTGGCGACCTTAGCAGATCGATGCCTAGCAGCCTTACTAGGTCTTCTATACAACGTCGAAGCATGTCTACAGATGACAGACATTCAGGCAAAATGAATATGCAGATAACAGAATGATACATGATTGTCACAGTACCTAACGAAATACCTAGAAGTGTATATAGAAGCAATTACTCAGAGACATATACAGAGGCAAATGAGACTGACTGGACCAAGAATACCTAAGCTCCACAACCAACCCAAACAATACAAAACTCTCACTCTGATACCAATTTTGGTATCAGAGTGCACAATTCCCCCAGATTTACGAAATATGGGCTCTGATACCACCTTTGTCACGACCCAAAGTTGGGTTGTGACCAGCGTACGAGGCGGACCGTCTGTGGAAGCCCGACTCATCCTTCACAAGCCTCAGAGTACAGAACAAATATTCAAATACATTTTTATTAGACAATTTAAAATCGTTTAACAAATATAAGTTTTGAAATAATATTCTCAAATATTAATAATGTCATGACCGTAACCAACATTTCATACATACGAGCATGCATCGCATATAACGTACATAGTTGTGCATTCATTTGGGCATTGTGCATATTATTGATACATGTTCTAGATGGGTTTAGAATATTTTAAAGGGGGTTATGAGAATAAAAAAAGGGGGTTACTTGTAACAGAATTAGTGGTCAAAAGTGGAATTATTAAGAGAGAGGTCTGATATAGATTGGAACATGATTTGAACATGTAGACATATGAACTGATAGATGAGACTATTAACATTTAGATTTTAATGTGTT
>CAODLS011191757.1:0-23658 GCA_948243855.1 Flueggea neowawraea
TAAAATTATATCAAAAATTTGTTAAATCGAATTTTATATAAAAAATTGTGATTTGAAAATATTTTGATACATATGGATACATAACCGGATACATTCTGAAAGTCAGATTTTTTTCTCCCTTGGAATTTATCTTTTTAGGAAAAAAATAATTTCTCGCAAAATATCACTATTTTTCTCAAAAATATCTCAAATTCTCAATCAATAAAAAATTTAATATTCTTTCAAGATATTTTAAGCGTATTTTTATTTATTAAAATAAATTTAGTGCATAATAAAAATTTAATTTTAAATTTTTATTTAATATAAAAGTCAAATTTCCCACTATGTTTTTAGTACAGGTTCACATGCATACACATTCACAACCATGCCAAGGCCCTTGTAGCCCACCGAGGGTACGCTGGTTGTGGTTTGACCACCCGGGTTCAAAATTGACGGCATACAGAAATAATAGGTGTGTGCTTTAATAATTTTTCGTGTTAGATTGGGGCCTGATAAAAAAAACATGCATCTGTGTCAATAATTATATTACGAAATTGATATGTTGAATACGAAAAAGTGTACACCTTAAGAATAAATTAAGGAGTATAGATGTCACATTTCAAAAAAGACAACGAGTATAGATGTCTAAGCTGACTCCATCATCACCTATAGCTTACATAATAAATATAGTATCTATTGCACCTGTGACCTGTGTATTGGTGCAGGACCCACTTTGTCAGAAAGAAATTTGGGTTGGGAGTTGGTGGCTAACCTTTTGACTATGATTGTCACTAGTGTTGAAACCAAGATAAATACAGAACCCAGAACTGAAAACACACAGGAAACCAAAGTAGACATGGCTTCAACATCAGAGATCGTGAAGAAGCTGAATCTTCAGCCCCACCCAGAAGGTGGGTTTTACTCGGAAACCTTCAGAGACACTTCTGTAATGCTCTCCAAGTCCCAGCTTCCCTCGGAATGGGAGTACTCAGATCTCTCTCTCTCTCTCTCTCTCTCTCTCTCTCCTACTGAGTATGACTTTTTGCATAGTTCACTGGGTATTGCTGCAATAACCCAACTAATGGATCTTGATACTATTTCTGGTGATAATTGTTCCTTGATTCGTAAACTTTGTTTTTTTTTTTCTGAATGATTGGTGTGGGTTGTGAAGTTATGTGAATGAAAATGACACCATTTACTACACAAGCCTGTTTTAGTTACTTTCTTCTTTTTGGGGCTTTTAGGAATCTTTTGAAGTTGATAACTTTTGATTCGGTTTCCTTGAAATAAGGCTGTGTTTGGTTGTTTGGACTTGGAGAGCTGAAATCTAAAACTGCAGGAGTATTCAAGGTGATGTTCAGGTCTTTAGCCTAGTTACACGACGAAAATGCTATTTTGCTCTTAATTTGATTGCAATATCTGGCAGTAGTTGTGCTTGATCTAAAAATAGTTTATGCATTTTTTCATCATGAATTTTAGAATTTGTTTCTTGTCGTTTCCCAATTTTCCATTCACCAGAACCTATGTAGCACGGAAACGGAAACCAAAACGGGAATGAAAAACGTCAATTTTAAAAAATATAAGAAACGAAAACGTGAGAAAAACATGTAAATAATAAAAATATATAGATATCTTTGTAAATATTAAAAATATAAAAATGTATTTAAAAAAATTATAATTTTAAAGTTTGTTTGTATTAAATATATAAAATCTATAATTCAATCAAACTGAAAATTAGTTTGTATTAAAACAAAATTATTATTTATATTTATTTGATTCATTTCAAGTATTCAACAAATAACATATAAAAAATAATTATCTGAATTATGATGATTAATGGAGATTTGACTCTTTTTTTTCTTTTAAAGATGCAATAGTGTCAATAAAAGAGGGAAAAAATAATAAAAAGGTTGTGGTTTTGTGGGACTTTTAGTTGTTAGGTTTTTTTGTGTTGCACATAATGGTTAGAAGCAAACGTGGAGGAAATTAGGGTTGACTTATTTAGGAAACGTGGAGAAAGTCAGAAACATGGATTTTTAGTTGTTTTATAGTCTCAATGGAAACGCGTTTCCAAATCCAAAACGTTTCCAAATTTTTTGATTATTTAGGAAACGGACCCGAGCAGTTTTTTTGGTGTTTCACAAGGATTCCATATCGGAAACGTTTCCAAAACAGGGAAACCCTTCAATATGTACGTTTCTGTGCAACAGAGGTTGCAGAAGATACATTCGATTTATTCCTTTTAATGCCGGGCAATACTTGCAAGTTCTTTTTCCAAAAAGGACTATGATAAAGACCTGATTTTGAACAAAACAATCCAATTGGTAACGCTGACCCTAAAAGAGACAAAAATGTCATGTAATCAAGCTTAAATGCTTGCTTGTGTCCTCAAATTCCTGACCTGAACAAACCGAAAGAATCAAGAAATGATGACATTGAAATTTACTCCAAACTGGCCGTGAAGAGTTATGTTGTATGTGAGGGACCTGTCTGCTGATCAGATTGTGCGATAAAGAAGGCCTTAAGTGCAGGAAAAAGATTAGGATGTTCTCTAAACAAACGCGCATCCCTTGACTCATCAACTGATTGTGCAAATGGGTAAACTTTACGTGTGCAGTTCTCTCCATATCCACAAAGCCTTTCCTATATGTATCTGGGTATAGATAGCTCTCCACAATTCCATTTGAATCTCTGCATAGATCTCCATGAATACACCTTTGCTTCCTTGTATTGTAATCGGCACAAAGATTACTTCCATAAGGCATTTGTCTCACATCTGCATTTTTACTAACATGGCAGAACATACATAGATGCCAATTATAATCCAAGGTGCAAGGGAGTATTTTGAATTCAAACATCCAAAAGTCCTCCGGCATTTCTATGCCAAGTGCAGAGAATGACTTATTGTATTGGCTCCCATACCTTTTTTGTATCCCCCAATCCAAAACAACATCATCATTTATTAGCAACTCTAGCAACTCTAAAAGTGAAGGTCTCAAATCGCCTCCTTTATAAAGAATCAATTTTGTCTGGTTTGCTCCAAAAAGCAGTAGTAACTTAGTAGCGCTATACACATTTACCGAATTGCCAAAAACAATGCAGTTTTTTTTATCGCTGACGTCAGAAAAATTTACGTCGACTCTAGGTTTGCCAAGTATTCTTTTCATAACATCAATGCTGCCACACATTGCAGCAATCATTAGCAACGTCCTCTATTCGTCATTCCATTGATATATCGTCATCAAATCCTCCCCAATCCGTATACAATCATATATTGCCTTGACATCATCATATGCAGGAAATTAGGGAGTGCTGTTGAATCTACACTGCTGCCAAACTCCTTCGAGCCAGAAGGAAAGAAATCGTTGTATTGCTCCTCCAGGCCATCAAAAAACGTAGAAAAATCATGTATTCCACATAATATACAAACATGAAATTAATAGGAAAATAAACAAGATAGTTGACAGGACCTAATCAAATCAAAGATACAAACACACAAAAAGAAGTAAGCAAATTGATAAGTTAAGTCCAGCTGAGCAAAAAGAGTAAAAGAAATTATAAGCAATGCGGTGGAAGCAGTCTGAAGAACATAGAGCAGAGTTATTGACTACCAAAGAATTTTATTTTTTGACTAAACTTTCTCAAATCTCGTTAATTTATTAGTTGAGGATACAAAGCTAAGCCAGTCCTAAACCTGCTTGATGATTAATACATAAGCTGTCGTAGCAACACTGCATTTTACATAACCAATTTCACATTTGGGATTATATTCAATAAAACAGACACATACCATTCAATAAAAGTCCTACATAAGAAATATCCTGCCTATAACAGTGGGACAAAATAGCGTCGACAACATTTAAGCAAATCCAAAATAAGCATGGACAACATTCAATAAAAGTCTAATAGGATTAAATAAGCTGAAAAGCACACCAATCACAATGGATATGGATAATTCTAGAGAAAGGACAACATGTTTAAGTTAAAACACATTCAAGTAGCCCTAGAAACATCTCTTAGGCAACAACCATAAAAAACGATATCCCCAAAAACAACTGTGCCACCAACAATATAGAAAAGAATTTAAGGAAATATAAACAGTCTAACCAAATGGCAGATTACATGATTCATGCATATGTAACAGTGAAAGAGGAAAAGTATGTGAATTGATAGAGAAATAGATAAAAAGAAAAGAAAAAGAAAAAAGATTAAAAGCACAAAGATTTCATCCAAAGAACCTTCAGCAAGAAAGATTCCAACATCTTGCAAAGATTGAAACAAAGAAAGATTTTCAGGAAATAGCTTAGTCAAGTTTTAATACAATTTTTTCAACTCTGTTAATCTAATTCAATTCTTGTTTCTTGGAGGTATAATTTATCGCATTGGGTCTGGACCCAGCATTTCTGAGAAATGAGGAAGATCAAGATAAGAGAGAAATCAAATTTTTGTTCTAAAATTGGTAGAAGAGGAAGATCCAAATGAAGAGAAGAGAGGGAAGGTGACAGAGAAATCAAAATTTTCCAATATTCATACCCATTGTCCAATATTCATACCCATTGACCAGGAAAAACTTGTGGCTTAATTGGTGGTCTAAACTATAGTCTAAAAGTTTTTGGTCTAATTGGAGTCTAAATTATGGTCTATGATCAACTATAGACTAGTTGGAGTCTAAACTATGGTGTAATTTAAGGCTATTGGACTCTAAAAGTATTAGACATCTAAATTATGGTTTAATTGAAGTCTATTAGATTCTAAAAGTATTGACCATTTCAATACTTTTTTTCCAATTTTTTTCTTTTTATTTATTTATTTTTTGTCTATGATGGTTGTCCCATTTTTTCACAATTCATCCCTATTATTTTGCCTATAATATTATGAAAAAATTACAAAATTTATTCAATTAAATTATTAACATATATTTTATAGCTATTTTTATTATTTGAATGAAATAGTATTTTTCAATATTTAAAATAATTCAATTTTTTGCAAATAGTTATGCTATTATTTATAGAAATGTCACTTCTCACTTATTAAAAATATTAAATTATTTGTGTGAAAAATATATAATTTATATAACATATATTGTAAAATAAAATTAAAGGAAAAGTAGAGTGATAGTAGATCTAATTGCAGAATCTAATGATATTCTAAACCATTGAAGAGAAATGATTTAATGAGAGAGAGTGATGTGACATTGGGTCAGACTATTTTCAGTTTTAACTGTTGAGGATACCCTAACATAGTCAAAATAGAAATAAAAGAACAGAGTTTTGTATGACACCATTAAACAATAGACGACGAGTGATATTCTTCACCTCAAACTACACTACCATTGTAGGATCACAAAACATTGTTTGCAAGCATTCTAGATCTCAAAAGAGCCCATTTTAGACTCCCTTAAGAAGCTTTAATGTTTGTTTGCAAATATTTTTGCTTATGTCTTTGAATTCCTTGCAAGGAAAAATGGAAAGAATCAAAAAATGAGAAAATAAATTGGAAGTCCTTCACAGAAGTGGAGGTGAAATAGTCACTTTTGGATAAGATGAAAGAACATCTTTCAGTTCCCGCTTTAAGTGTGCTGAGGAGCATATCTTTCTGTCATAGTTTTTGCCACTTGAGCAAAGAAACGTCCTAAATTTATCTGGGTGAAGGTCGCTTTCATGACTCTATTGACACTACATAGAACTCTCTATGGATGCATTGCCTCTCATTAGAATTGTTATTTCTACAAAGAGAGCCTATGTATGGCATTCTTCTTATTCAACCCATTTGCTAAAATGGACATTTATTTCCAGTCATACTCCAGGTTGCAGTATAGGGTTTTCTACTCAAACATCTAAAATTCATCCTCATGCCAACCGTAAGGAATGACTTATCGTGTTGGCTTTGAAACCTTCTCTCTAACTCCCAAGGCAAAAAAAACATCATCATTTTTTAGCAACTCTACAAGTGAAGGTCACAAATCAAAATAAGTTGGATTAGCATCAACGACATCAATTGGCCTCCTTTCCAAAGAGTCAATTTTGTCCCAATTTCTCCAAAAAGTAGTAGTAACTTGGTGGTGCCATATGCATTGGCGTTTTGGCAGAAACACCACAATGAAGAGCAATTGTTTTATTACGAACCTTAGAAAAATTTACATCCGCTCCAGGTTTTTGAAGAAAAGGACTAAATGAGGTAGTTTTTGAAACATAAGGACCAAACAAGACAATTCTTTAAACATCAAGAATGATCGAAAAGATTTTCCACACTAATATAATCAAGTAAACTATATTTATATTATAATTGATTCTTATTTAATATACACTAAGAACATCACTTAACCAAGAAAAATGAAAATAAAGGAGAAAAAAAGGAACCAAAGCTCAAAATATAAGCAACGGTTTGAACTCTGGACTTATGGTCAACAAGAAGGTGTTTATAAGCAATTATAAACCATTTTTTTCTTTTGTTATGCCCTCAACCCAATAGGAGAAGGCTTTTAAACTCACACGTATACCACACGATTTGAACCATGGACTTAGGGTCAACAAGGAGGTGTCCTTACCACTTGAGCTACCGAGCTGATGATAATTATAAACCATTTCAGCCAATAGGCTTTTTTCGCCTTGGATGTAATAACTTAAAATGTTATATGTGGGACTGGTGCCAACCATTGCAAATGTTTTTTGAAAAACGAGCATAAATGGTATGCAAGAAACATACATACACGCTAACTGGAGCAAGAGATTGGAGGAAAAGAGATGCGAAAATACTTTTAAATTTACGCCTAAGTACTTATGAAGAAGAATTCAAAGACCATCTAAAGAGGAAAGTCTCAAAGCTCACTTAAACATTATGGGACATTCTGAAAATGTCCTCACGTTTTGTCCTGTTCAGATATGCTATTAGGTCACTCTATCAACGATCATATGCTAATCATAAAATTTTTTCGTGCGTGTAAGCTTTAGCTCAAATAATGTTTATGCATCTTCATTCTATAAACAAAAACGTTTCTTTTGCATCATTGATGTAGACATTGCTGATGTAATACCATTTATTTTCATTTGATAGGAATGGTGATGAAACTTATTGTACAAATCTGGAGTGTTCTGTTTTATCGTCAAATAATGAATATTGAAAGGTGACTGAATGTAAAATTCTCTCGCATGAGTCGGGAATTTCAGTCTCAACAACATCAAATCAGACATCAAACTCATGGATTTTGCATCTCTTGTTAACTTTGCTTTATCATTTCATTCCTTTAATAGAAACTGTACTATTATTCTTCTTTTCTTTCTGTACGAAAGACCTGAATTCATGACGGAAATACATAATATATGCAAAGCATCGTAAAATATGAGAAAGGTTGCAGATTTATATTAAAAAAATGCCCGCAAAAAACTACTTGGTGAAACAATATGCAAGCAGCTATGAGCTCCTGAGAAAGTTCCAGGGACCTGTTCTGGTCCCTATCCTGCAAATCCAACATCGCAAAGATCATAAACAACTAATTCCAAACAAGGGACAACACAATCAAAAGGCCGGAAGATTTACCTCCAAAAGCCGGCAAATGCACGTAGACTCGTATATATAGTTAGAGCAACCCACAATCCGATGAACTTATGAGCAGAGGAGAGAACCAACAAACACAGAATACTGACAATGGCAACCAGAACCTGAAAAGAGAAAAGAACATGAAGCTAAAACTTCTCGGTTATGGTGATTGGGATGCAAATTAGTAAAAAGGTATATTCAAGAGCCAAGACTTACCATGGAATAAGCTGAGTACGCAAAATCAGATGCTCCAAAGTTGACACCATCGAAAACAAATGCCAAAGCATTGATAGGTTGTGTACCTGCGGCAAACTGATATGAAAGAGCAATGGTTAGTTTCTGTTTTATCAATGATGAGAACACCAGAGATCATAAATTTGTTCTCGTTTCTGAACTATATAGTTACCGGAATGCCTATATAAATCAGGTGGAGAACACTGGCATCGCTGGTGAATAATCTTGCTCCAAATCTCAATCCGAGTCCAAGTACAGCTGCCAGTATCAAACCTAGAAGCAGTCCTAACTGCAATTTATGTCCACCAAAAAACTTCAGGAGGGAAAAACAGCATTAATCTAAAAGGCATGCAATTTTTCTGGTGCATTAACATTGCACCTGTAACACTCGAGATGCAGTAGCTGTTGCTTTATCATAGTCCTTCTTGGCAAAAGAACTTGCAAGTATAGCCTGGCATTGAAAGGAAGTTTATCATACAAAATAGAACAAAATAAAATATTATATCTTCTGCAGTTTTAAGGATGATCATTTCTAATTCCGTTATACTTTGTTTGGATGATTAGTTCTAATTTCATTATACTTTGTTCAGAAGAATGTTTCAAAAGATGTCAGCAAGAAAAAGCTTATCTTGCTTTTTTTGAAGAAACTATAAATTGATTTAGCAAGCCACCATGCACCAGAAAAGTATCTGTGACACAAATTTATCATTACAGGATTTAAGAAGAGAGGAGCCATTTCTAACCTGGCCAGCGACAGCCAACCCATCAGCAAGAAGAGATGTGGCCAACCAAACCTGCAGGCAGACCTGAAAAGCAGCCATTGATGTTGGTCCTTGTCTTGCAGCTAACGACGCAGAAAGTGTGACACAGAATGTTACAGCAATAACTCTCATTAATAATAGAAAGCCTGCAATCAAGCACCAAAAGTGTTCATTTTAGATCTTTACGCCATACAAATTAATAAAGGCAGAGCAGAGAATAATACTTGCCATTTTTCAGAAATCTTCCAAATGGCAAATGTTTGATACTGGGAGGTAAGAGATCAACTTGTTGCATTAATCTCCACAAGAGAATAACTGAAATCAAGTATCTGAACAGTGACAAGCAACAAAATTAGTTGTAAACATCAGGAAAAATATAATTATCTAAAACAAGAGGTCTTGAACAAAATGGAGGAGAACGAAATCATTGCATAGTACTACAGTAAGTGAATAAGGTTATAACTTACTGAGATATAACATGGGCAATGGCCGCGCCACTGACACCCAAATGGAAGACAAACATAAATATGGGGTCTAAAATTATGTTCGTTAAATCTCCAGCCACTGTGAATTACATCAAACAAGAACATGCATAGGATAAGCTGAGAATTCAGAAGAAAGAACCACGTTCTGATGCTTTAGAACAGAGAAAACATGGAAGCTATAAAAATCCCACGACCATACCAGTGGCATATAAAGGAGTCTTCGTATCCTTGAACCCGCGGAAGACCCCTTGCATGGCCAGGGAAAGGAGAACTGCCGGAGCTCCGAGTGACCTCAGTGTCAAGTATTGCTGTGCTGGTGTAAGCATAGGGGAATCCTAGAAACAGCAAGTTTCCCATCCTTAATTAACAATAATTTTCTCAAAGCGATCTAAAATAAAGAAAACGGGAATTAAGAAACTGAATTGCTGAAATGAAGAGAGTGCATACATAACCAACTCCCATGAAATTCAATAATGGTTTTGCTCCAGATATGAAAAATATAGCTCGGATGAGGCCAAGGATGGCACCGATAACCTATGTTGCACGGAAACGTGGGCAGGGATGAGTTTCTCCGTTTCGGAAACGTTTTCGAAACGAAACCAACAGGAAACCGTTAAAAAACGTTTCGGATAAGTTTCCTAATTAAACTAAAATTCTGAAAACGTTTCCAAATAAAAACGCATTTCCACTCTAAAAAACCCTAATGATTTTAAATAGTGGTCAAAAATTTTGAAATTCACCCAATGCCACAAAGCAAAGCAGAATACAAACCTTATCAATTTATTTATTTTATAAGTGCTTTACTTTGGATCGTGGAAAAAATTCCATAAAATACATTGCATTATTTTTTCCTTTCAATTTTGATTATGAAAGTTTTAGATTCTTTATTATTAAAAAACTTTTAAGTTATACTATAACTATTATAGATATTTTTAAATATATTTTTAATATTTACAAAGATACCTATATATTTTTATTATTTACACGTTTCTCAACATTTTCGTTTTCTATATTTTTGAAAATTGATGTTTCCGTTCTTGTTCCCGTTTCCGTGCTACATAGCCGATAACCAAAGCAGAAGACGTTGATGGGATATTTCTTCTTTCATTCTCAATCTTTTCCATCCTAAAGCTGCTAAAAACAGATTCTGATTTGTCTGCACTCCCGGCAGAATCTGATAGAGCATGACAAACAAAATTAGACTGAGGACATCATATGATATCTGAAATAACCATTGTCTTTCACAAACAAAAACCGAAAAGGGTAAAACATGTTGCACAGTACCATTTTGTGGTATCAACTCTTGTTTTTCTCTGTTTGCAGATGAACCTGTTTCCAAGGCTTCAATCTCTTGCGCATCATGCCTCGCTCTTCCTGTAGTATCTTCTCCAGCAACAAAAGAGGTGGTAACACTGACAAGAGGGAACACCGCGATTCTAGATACTTGATTGAGCAAAGCAATAGAAACCCCCACAGCAGCAAATTCCACAGGACCTGATTGCATTCAATCAAATACGACATGATTACTAATTACCATAATCAGAAGAATCTGTAGCAGAAAGCCATACCAATTTGCCCAATAAATGCAGTGTCCACACGGGAAGCAATAGGATCAGCTGCCAGAGCCAGTGCTGCTGGCAATGCTATACGGGCGATTTCTAGCCCGAGTTCATCCAATTTAAGGACATCTCTATTCGCAACACACAAGAAGAAAACGTTAATTCCTACCAACATCAATCAATTCTGATCATACTGATTCTAAATGGCTAAGCATAGCAAAAGTATAAGACCGCGCCTAGGCACGCCTTTAACAACGACCCCGAAGTGTGTCCTGTCCTGACATGGGTTTTCTTTCTGGCAGTTTCCAAACACACAGCAGCCTCTTGAATGGAGGCGCTGTTTAGAAGAACATAAAACCTGACTCAAGCAACCGCATGCAGAGTCGGTGAAATTCATCGAACAGGATTAAAAAGTTAATCAACATGCAAAAATGGCATCACTTGAACAATATTAGTAACATTCATTTAGAGAAAACACTGATCTTGAAATGGTTAAATCAAGAGCTTGAATTTCTTGAAACAGCACCTGAAATCTTTAAAGAAAACAGAAACAGGGCTTCTTCTCTGGCTGTCCATAAATGGACATGAATCATCATCATCAATAGCCATCATTGGAGCATCAAAATCATCAAAATTAGAACAAAAATGTTTACAGTCAGGAATACTTAAAGTTGCCACCGTAGAGTAATATCTTCAGTTACATATAAACCTGCAAGATTGAAACAAATTTATGAATAGCACTAAAAGTGGAGAGACGAAGAGAAAAAAAAAAGAAAGCATTTTGATTGTCTGCAATAGTGACAGGTGCCAGAAATTACCTAACGACAAGGACAGTTACTTAGAGGTTTTTTTTACGTAATATATAGTATATAATATTTTTTAATAATTAATAAAAAAATACTCTTAAAAAAAAATAAATAATAAAAAATAAAGATGTAATATATTTTTTAATAAAATTAATTATACATAATATGTTATATGTTATCCTAAATATACTATATATATACATGTGAAACGAGTCTTTAGCCTAAAAGAAGAAAATTCATGTTAGAAATATATAGAGTTAATAAACTTCATTGCATTGGGTGTGTTTATTTGTGGTGGGTTTTGTAGAATTAAATTGTGCAACTAGATGATAGAAATAAATTGTAAAAAAAATAATAGATTTACACTTTGTTTTTGTGAATATAATATTATAAATTATAAATATGCAATATATGTATTCACCACACAAACAAGTTTGGTAAATTTTGATGGGTTTGCTTGAAAGGAGTAGCATATTTTTTATTTTATGTATATTTTTGTAATAATCGTTAATGATTGCATTAATAAAAAAATAAAAAAAAAAAGTACATCTTTTAATAAAATGATAAATATATAATATTTTAAATACAATAAATGTCAAATAAATTTTATAAAAATTTGTCAATACTCTAATTCTGAATTCAACTTTTTTTTCTTACAAACTAAAACACTAAGTAACCACAAAAATTTAAAAAAAATCAGAAAATGAAAACACAATTATTGATCAAAGCAAGGCAGCTAATTTGATGAGTGACCACAAAAGAATGAACCTATAATATTCTATAATTTGCAAGTTAGATTTTTTTCTCGTTTTGGTCATTTTAAGGACAAAGAAGGAAACTTATTTCATGGCTAAAAGGGCAGAAGCGTGTAATAAAATAATAGCGAAAAGTAATAAAAAATGGAAATAAAGCTAAATATTTACACGTGTTGGTCTTAGAGTCCATAAGCAGTCTAGTGTTCCAAATAGTGGCATTTGGGGTACATATTAAGTGGCTGACACGTGTTCGTCACTCTCATGCAATACATTGGCAGAAACAAAAAAGAAAAGAAAACCCCTTTTTTGAAAGGAAATAAAAGTTCTAATTATAAAAAAAAACATATATTTTTAAGTATTCGGCCTCTTGTATTCTGCATACTACCTATAATGAATGATTGGTATAATACAGAAAGCTTAGAATAATTGAGAGTTATTTAGGGGTCTCTATTAAATAATAAAGTTTGGTCTGTATGTTTGTAAGTGAAGTGACGTTGATACCATAGCATCCCACATCGCTTAAGAGTGATGACATTTGATTTATAATGACCAAAATTTAATTATTAGACAATTTTGGTTAATCTTTTTTTCTTTGTGCCATTGATTTAAATTTGAATGTAATATGAGTCAGTTGAATTATAGATTGTTACTTGTGGTATGAGAGTCAACATGAGTCGGATTTGGGCATGGCTGGTGGGTTCAAAAGGATAAAGATTCGGTTACCAGTGCACCACAACACCCAGGTTTGATTTGAAATCGACGTCACTGAAATAACGAGAACGCCACAGGTCAATGTAATATGAAGTTTCATTAGCATGCTTCCAATATCATATACGACACAATTATGCCTAACTAAAGATATATTCTCTACCCACTAAAACGATCTTTTTTTTTTTGCATGTCAATATTAAATGTGTGAGATTTCATTTGAATATATTTGAGCATTGATTCCCATTAATACACAAAAAAAAAGTGTAGATAGCATGGTTTTCTTTTGTTTGTGATTAAAAAAGAAGAAGTTGAAATTACATATGCTTCACTTGTTCATAAGCCTTAAAGTTTTCAAATAAGTTACCAATTAGTGTATCTTCATGCACTTTGGTACATACGTACATGTAAAACGATTAAAGTATTAATGTAACCATGTATTGTTCATACAGTCAAATTAAATTGGGAAAATTACATGTTTATAACAAAAAAAATGTCACTTATTAAAAATAACATGTCAAATTTTCAAGTATTAAGAATGTTACTTTAAGTTATCACATATCAAAAATGTCATTTTTTGAAAACTCACGAGAAATTAATTTTTTTCTTAAAAAATATTTTTAATCTAGATTGCATTTTTTAGGTTTACATCGATTCACAATAGAGTACATAGTTCACATTTCCAAAAAAAAAAT
The DNA here is from genome assembly GCA_948243855.1 of Flueggea neowawraea. Lineage (NCBI taxonomy): Eukaryota > Viridiplantae > Streptophyta > Magnoliopsida > Malpighiales > Phyllanthaceae > Flueggea > Flueggea neowawraea. The sequence continues at coordinate 13,519 of CAODLS011191757.1, forward strand.
TAAATTATTTTTAAAAAAATTTCAACGAATCTAGCAATGTTTTTTTTGGTTCACAATAGTTCACGTGGTAGTTTTTTGATTCACACATTTCATATTTTAAATAGGTCACAATTGTTCACACAATTCATATTTTTAAAAAAATCTAAATGATTCTTTTATTATTATTTTAGAAATTTTGAACAAACTTTTTCCTTAAAAAATATTTTTTTAGGGTTGGTTTTAACTTTCACAATGGTTCACAAAATAGTGTACATTATATTGTACATGGTTGTGAACCATTGTGAAAAAAACAATGTTTTTTTAAAACAAAATGTTAAAATAAATTTTTTAAACAATGGTTCACAACAGTTCACAATGATATAAACAAGTTCATACAAACAACAATACATAAAAAAATAGCAAAGTTCATAAAAAAAAAACAGAACACAAAAGACTTAATTCCAATAACAAAACAAAACCTACGATTAAGGCATTCTAAATATTTTTTTAAAAAAAGTATGGACCAAACAACAATTTAACAAAAAAAGGCAGCAGCTAGGGTTTTAACCCTAGTCACCGCCCTAAGCACGCCACCTCCCCAAGTTGATCTACCAACTGTCGAACGTCGTCGATGTCGCCTCCGACAGAAAACAAACTTTCCAGATATCCGTCGGCAACCTCCTTCCTCTGCAAGCGACGACGAGGAGTGACAACCGATGATATCAAAAGGAGAGAGAGAAGAGGAAGGGTAGTTATTGAGAGGAGGAGTGAGAAGAGCGGTGGTAGGGTTTGAGAGAGGAAATTGAAGGAGAGAAGAGAGGAAGATCAACTACGGTTTGAGAGGAGAAGATATTGAAAAAAGAAGAGAGAGAAAATTGAGAAAATAAAACAAAAAATTAAAATTTATATGAAAGTTAATATAGCATTTTCAAAAGTTGAGTTTGAAAAGATAGTATTTTTAATTTTGAAGTTTAAAATGTATTATTTATATAATTACATAATTTAAGATATCAAAATTAAAAAATAATAAATTAAATATGACACTGTATAATCAGCACAATTAAATTCAAGTTGGCCACTATGTTGATTTGGTTGAAGCTCTGTACTGTGTGTTGTCACCCATCTAGGCTTGGCCACTCAAAGTATCTATTGGGTCAAGGTTTCGTGCTCTATCCTTGGCCCAACTACCTCCGCGAAGCATTGCTTAGTCACAAATATTAATAATAATAACAAAATAGTATGTTTTGTGTATCATTTTGTTGATCATTGTCAGACTTATTTGAATGAAATATTGTTTGTTCTGAATTCCATGGATTTATAGAATTTTGTCATTAAAAAGATGCATTGGTAATTTTTGCCTGGACTCGAGAATCACAACACATGTACGAAATTAAACTTTAATAATTGGTTAAATTTGTTCTTTTATTATTAACTATTTCATTGCTAATACAACATTTTATTTTCGATTTACAAATTACATAAGTTTAATTTTAATCATGCAAATGTACATTTTATTCATAAATATATCCTGCAATGTGTGTGGTTCTTCGAAGTGGCCAAGTTTCCAACTTCATTTTAGATGCTATGACAACGCCCAAAATGTGTTTTTTGTTGTTTCATTAAGAAAAAAAAAGTCCACCGAACGCTTGAATCAACTGACAGGAGTTGTTTCACTTTGACGCTTTGGAAACGCAATATCATTGGTAGTAGGGATCACACCCTTCGAAGTGTATATCAACCTCCCAAATCTGAATTAGTATGGGCCCTGTTAGGTCCCGAAATTAGTCTGAGTCCGTTAAATTCTCTGAGCTCGATGTCAACTCGACGTAGAGCAGCTGAGGATACAGGATGCAATATGCATTAAGAAATTGGGTGCAATATGGATGAAGAAAAAAAAATCGATTTCAATATCAATATTGAGCAACCAAAGTATCATTCTTTTATTTTCATTTGTTTTTTTTGTCCTCTTAGTGTTTAGAGATGACAATTTATACCCTACCAAATAGGTACCGGTCATACCTGTACCCAGTCAACGCGGGTATTACCCGTTTTAACTGGGTATGAGTACAGGTACGGGTAATACCCGTATTTTACTGTGCGAGTATGGATAGGATATGAATATAGGAATACCCTACCCGTACCCATTATACATACCCTCTACATATATATAATATATATATTCATATATATAATACATACTTACACACACACACATATATATATATATATATATATATATATTACGTGTTATATATACATGTTTTATATATGTATACACATATACACACACATGTATTACATATACAGATTTTTACACAATATACCTACGATACTTTACAATATTTATTTCATACCACCCACTTTTGCATATTACATTTTTACTTTTCAATTTTTTCAAATTCACAAATGCATATTTTTAAATTTACCAACTTTTGTTTATATATTGTTGGAATATTGTTGATATTCTATTGGTGTTGTTCTATTTTTTAAAAATTAAGGTGTTGTTTATGTTATGTTTGTAACTTGTATATTTTTTTACAGAGATACAGAACATACAAGTATTAGTTTTATAACTTGTTTATACTATGTTTATGTTATGTTTATGATTTTTTTATGTTATATTTCTAACTTGTATATCCTTTACAAAGATACAGAACATACAAGTATTAGTGTTACAACTTGTTTATATTATGTTTGTAACTTGTATATACTATATTTATGTTATATTTCTAACTTGTATATCTTTTATAAAGATGCAGAACATACAAGTATTAATGTTATAACTTGCTTATATTATGTTTGTAACTTGTATATACTATGTTTATGACTTGTTTATTCTATGTTTGTAACTTTTATATCTTTTATAGAGATACAGAACATACAAATATTAATTATATAACTTGTTTATACTATATTTGTAACTTGTACATACCATATATACAATACATAAATCTATATAATACATATAACCAATATATATACAACATATATATAATATATAAACAACTTATAAATATCATATAAACAATGTATAAATAAGTTATAAAGAAGTCTTAAAAAAGTCTGAAATATAAACAGAGTTTAGACAAAACCTAAACAAGTTTCTGACTAGTCCGTGAAAATACAATTTAGAAATTTCAAGTGATAACTTATCACATTATTATTTTATTAACTACATGTAGTTATAAATTATAACTTTTTATATTATGTTGTGTGAATATAATATTTCATATTATCTCGGATATTTTTCTAATATATCGTTCTAATTGTTTTTTTGTTAGTATAAAGGGGAGTCGGAGCTACCGGTAGTGGTATACCCCTGCTGGGTGTAACCATGCAAGTAAATACTCCCCGCTGTGGAATGTTACTTTGCTCTGTGGTGACCGAGGGAGACTCACCACGACACTCGCCAAGAGCTGGCGTTAGCCTATTAGCGCGGAGATATCTAAGGCTAACCGGGGAGACGGGTGTGTCTCGAACCTGGGTGGGAGGCACTGAGACAATGCTCTTTTTTGCCAGACCACCTCCCAAGAGGTTATTTGTTATAAATTGATGATATATTATTTGTTAAGTTAATTAATTAAATTTATATCACAGGTAAATATGTACCATTTTGGTAAACAGATACCCTGTGAGTATGGTACATGTAATAATTTTTGTCACCTGCACAAATACGAATAGGATATGAGTACATAATATAAACTACAAATACAGATAAAAATATTGGTATACCCTAATTATATTCTAACCATTGTCATCCCTAGTAGTGTTTGATTCTTTGTCAACCCAATACATATTGCTCTTGTATTTTTCACCATTAATTAGAAGTCTCCTCCTCATTCCAAATAAAAAATTCCCAAAATCGATTAAAAACTCGAAACTTACGTTGAATGTTTAAACTTATAAACTAATAATTCTTGATTTTAATTCTGTCCCCCCCCCCCCCCCCACACCCCCCCATCCCACCCGAATTTTAAATTTTATATTTAGTAGATCGAGATTAAAAATTTACAAATGTAATTTTTATTTAATTTAGTACCAAAAAATTGACATTTTTTTAAAGTCAGTTTATTGCTCCCACAAGCTCACAACATCTCGGTAATGAAAATTTGTTTGGTTTTACTTTTCAATAAGTTATTTTTTAAATTTTTTTTGGAAAGTTACTTTTTGAAAAACACATTTTATTTTGTTTGATTAGAAAAATAATTTTCTGGAAGCTTAAAGTTTTGTGTTTCTTAAAAATTGAGCACAAATGTCAAAAATACCATATTTAATAATATATATAAGAACTTAAATATTATTTGCAGATAATATTCATAGTGTTTCGGTGAAATTGTAATAAATAAACTAAAGTAGTTTAACATACTTCCTTTTAAAAAAAATTTATTTAACCAAATAAAAAAAATTATAATTTTTTGAAAAGTTATATTTTTTTCTCCTATTTTTTTTTTGAAATCAATTTTTTTCTCCTATTAAACCAAATAAATTCAGTTGTAATGAGTTACAGGTGGATCGGTATAACATGACCCAAAAATGAAGTCCTTTGGTATTAAAGAAAATGACATTCTCGATTGGCGGTAGAGCCCAAAATCGTTGAGAAAAAAAGTACGACTCTTGGGCACAAAATAGAGACACATCACACATTTTCCTTGCCCTTCACACCCCTGTGCCCCACCACGTCCCATCTCTGCCACGTCACCCCTCACAGACAACTACACTTCAAACTCTCTACTTGCGATTCTGTTCCTCTCTGTTTCTTCACTAGATTGGCTTCTGCTAACATCCGCTGGTGGCGCACTGTTCCCCACTTGCCTCCTCTAATTTACAACTCACACCACGACAAATCTCCACGTGCATTTTTGTGGCTCCTGTAGTTCCAACACCGCCAAGGACTCTTCCGTCTTTTCACTCCCCTGAACTCTCTGGTCCCTATTCCTCCGAATTTCTTGGCCATCATTTTCGTAACTAGCAAATTTAAGCTAAGCTAACGCTATCCACCAATGTATGGTCGCCACGTTTGGAGAATCTAGGGTGAGTCCACGTCAGCAAAAGCTACTGTGGAGTCCTAGCTGTTTCCATTTAGGATTTGCCACGTGGATGCTGAACTCTGTCCCTCCTGGCTCACGTTAGCAGTAAATAGTCCAGACTAGGCCGGTGATCCGAAGATCTAAAAAAGACGGACATTTCTACCTCAAGACGGAACTTACGAAGCTGACCTCAAATCTTTAAAAAATGCAGCCGTATATTCCACCAACAAATCCACCGTCTGATCTAAAACCAACGGCTCAGATTTCTCACCTCGATGTCCCCCATATAAAGCCAACCACTCACCCACCTGTCACTCCACCACCTCCTCTTCCACTTCTTTTCTTCACCCACTCTCTGTGAAGAAACCACCACAGAGAGACCGAACGACATGGCGTCCCCTGCTCTCACCTCTTCTCTCACCTTCAATTCCCTTCCTTCTCTCAGATCCACGCCCAATCGTGTCTCGCCACGTTACCACCTCCCCAAGCTCACCGCCACCTGCGCCGTCACTCGATTCCCTCTCTCCGCCTTCACTCCAAAGCTCACTACTCTAACTACCCCTCTCCAAACTCACAAAAAGCCGTTCAAATCATTAACCGTCAAAGCATCTGCCGCGTCATCAGCTCCGACAACTCCTGCGTCGCAGCCATGGCAAGGAGCTGCATTGAAGCCGTTGATGGCGTCGATAGCGACAGGTGTCATTCTTTGGTTCGTCCCGGTCCCGGCCGGAGTCACGAAACCAGCATGGCAACTACTCTCCATATTTCTCGCCACTATCGTTGGAATCATTACGCAGCCTTTACCGCTCGGCGCCGTCGCGTTGATGGGGCTTGGCGCCGCTGTTTTAACTAAAACCCTAACGTTTGCGGCAGCATTCTCGGCCTTCGGTGACCCGATCCCTTGGCTCATCGCGCTTGCCTTCTTCTTCGCTCGTGGATTTATCAAAACCGGACTCGGTAACCGAATCGCTTACCAGTTCGTCTCGTTATTTGGAGCCTCCTCTCTAGGATTAGGTTACAGCCTCGTGTTCTCCGAAGCTTTGCTGGCTCCGGCGATCCCGTCGGTTTCTGCACGTGCCGGAGGGATATTCTTGCCTTTGGTGAAGTCACTTTGTGTTGCATGTGGGAGTAACACTGGAGACGGGACGGAGGAGAACTTAGGGTCATGGTTGATGCTGACCTGTTTCCAAACATCGGTGATATCGTCGGCAATGTTCTTGACGGCAATGGCAGCGAATCCGTTAAGTGCGAATTTGACTTTTAATACGATTAAGCAGACGATTGGGTGGACGGATTGGGCAAAGGCGGCGATAGTTCCGGGACTGGTGTCCTTGGTTGTGGTTCCGTTGTTATTGTACGTGATTTACCCGCCGAAGGTGAAGACTAGTCCGGATGCTCCGAAATTGGCTCGGGAGAAGTTGGAGAAGATGGGGCCTATGAGTACTAATGAGATTATTATGGCTGGCACTCTGTTACTAACGGTATACATTGACTTACATTTGAATTATAATTATTCCAGGTTAATGTTTGTCAGTCTGTTGAATTATGAATGATTGATTTGTTTGTGTGAATGTGAATGATTTAGTCGAAATGTGAATATAGAGGAATCCCTTTAGGTAGCTGCTGCATTGACCATCGGTTTTCGGTCATTTTCTGTAGACTAGTTGATCTGTTAAACAGTGATAGAAATCATGGTAGCTAGAGATTGTAGGTTTCATGTTCAGTGCAGAGGATGGTAAAACTGAGATCTAGTTTCAGTGAACATTAGAGAAAAATGCTGGTTACTCTTTGGCGTTTATACTGGCCATACTATGAAAACAGGATGCATTTTTGTTAGACACTCTGTTCTGCTCTGTTGTCACGACATTTTTTGTTTCTTCATTAATAGGTGGGGTTGTGGGTTTTTGGTGGGATTTTGAATGTGGATGCCGTTACTGCTGCTATTCTTGGATTGTCGGTCCTCCTTATCACTGGTGTTGTGACATGGAAGGAATGCTTGTCTGAAGCAGTCGCCTGGGATACCCTCACATGGTTTGCTGCACTCATTGCCATGGCAGGGTATCTTAACAAGTACGGTCTTATCTCCTGGTTCAGCCAAACTGTGGTGAAGGTTCGTGTTATCCCTTGAACTAGATTTTTAATTCAGCACGTACTTTGTGGAATATTTGGATTGGATTTTTAATTTTCGTGAGAATTATTACCTTGTCCAGTGTTTGCTGATAAAAATTTTACTCTTCTTGCAGTTTGTAGGTGGACTGGGACTTTCATGGCAACTATCATTTGGCATTTTGGTTAATCTCTACTTCTACTCCCACTACTTCTTTGCCAGTGGCGCAGCTCACATCGGTGCCATGTTTACGGCCTTCTTGTCCGTTGCCAGTGCTCTGGGCACTCCACCATATTTTGGAGCCATGGTGCTTTCCTTCCTTTCCAACTTGATGGGTGGCCTCACACATTACGGCATTGGTTCTGCACCTGTCTTCTATGGTGCTAACTACGTTCCTCTTGCGAAATGGTGGGGTTACGGATTCGTCATTTCCATTGTCAACATCATCATCTGGCTCGGAGTAGGAGGAATTTGGTGGAAGTTCATCGGCTTGTGGTAAATTGGCGGTCATGAAATTTGTCGACCAAAAATGTAGCAATAGCTGCCTGATCATGGGTCGCAAGCCTAGTTAGAGGATGTCTGATTTTGTCACTGATTCTTTTGTGTTGATAATAATCTGTTGGTGGCCATGGTGGAGACCGGAGACCTCTGCTAAAAAAGATGGGGTATTATACACATCCAAATTTTCTACTTGGAGCACAACTTAGAAACATGTATTTGAAATTTTGTCGTCGGTATAGCAACTGCCTTCAATTCTTGACATAGTGATTAATTTATTTTGATGCTTGCTTCAATGGCTGTTTTTGTCGTCCTTTGTGTCCGCTTTAGTCGAATGATAAAGTGTATCATGAACGACAGGTCATTCAATTGCATCCCCACGACGGTTCATTCAATTACATATCGCCCTCTAGGTAGTTGGTGATACCGGGTAAGTGTTGGCTTGTTTATTTTCAGCTATAAATGAGTGGAGGTTTTAAAAAAAACAATTTCTTAAATAGTTTACATTGTGTGCATCAAATTCAACACCAAATTAAAATGGCAGTATTGTAACTTTTTTTTTAATAAAAAAGACCGATCCACCAGATCACCGATATGAGTGATGGGGTAGTATTATAACTTCGTATTCTAATTAGCAATAAGGAGCCGTTTGGTTCAAAAATAAATTGGAATCGATTATATAAAGAATTAGAATAATTAAAATCGAAATCAAATTGATTTTCATCTTGAAATTCACTAACCAAACACCCTCCAAGTGTATATATAGTTTGGACACCAAATTAAAAAATATTTTTATTAAATTTGGATGAAAAATATGTTTATTAAAATAGGACAGATGGAATATTTTCTTAAATCTACAAGTTGGAAAACTAAATAGAATTTTTATCTGTAGGTTTAATCTGAATTTGTCAAAATTGGAGATGGAATATTTTCTTAAATTTACAAGTCGGATAATTAAATATAATTTTTACCTGTAAGTTTAATCTGAATCTGTAAAAACTCGAGTCATTTGTTTGAACATTATTTAAACTTTGTTGTAAAGTTTAGTTCGACTGAACAATCGTCAATTCAAACCTGTCAATTTAGGGGTGTCCAGCGGAAAAAGGAGTAAGGTCCGTGGATGTTCCAGGTTGGAGATCTACTTTTGGTTTTTTGGGCTCCTCTTAATATTTTTTTTGGTGTATTTTTTCATAGGTTTTTAGCGGTGTCATGGTGAGTGAACATCGGTTATCGCCAAGTAAGCGATATGTCACAACGGAGAGTATGTCTGCATGGTCACACCCAGCAGGGAGGTATCCACCATCGATAGCTCCCGACTCTCCTATTTGCTGGCAAAAAAAATTTAGGAGTGTCAATTTGTGTTATTGTGTCGTAATCGTGTCATACTATTTATATACCACAAATCATTATACAAGACATAAATATTATAAAAAATTAAATTCGTGTTAATTATATCGTATCATCTCACAAAATAATATTATCGTGTCAGAAATTGATAATTTTATTTTTCATTAAGCTCTAGTTCTGCTAAATGCAATTTATTTTATTAATTGTTTTTAAATCTAAAATCTGTAACAATCTGTAGAAGAAAGTCCTCTCATTTTCTATCCAAATAGTATCTGTTTCTACATGAAGACTTTTCGAACCTGTAATGGAGTATGGACCACTCCATTTCTGTCATCTGATTTCTTTCGTTTTCACTTTCCTTTCAAAAACCTGTCTTCCTCGCTCTTCCCAATTCACGGGCCTCTTAGCGCTTCTATATCAATAATTTAGACTATAATATGTCCTTTTAAAATTTTTCCTTGCTGCAATCTTACAGGAGTTTGCTACTTGTACTATGGAACATGGCCATCTCCAACGCATTCAAAATTGGCGTGCGTTGTGGGAAATGCCGTGAGAAATGGAGTCCCAACCGGAGTTCATTTCTCACGCCATTTCTTGATGGCGTAGCTACAGTGCACTGACCAGTGAGTTTTTCTTCTTGCCTGGACGAAGAGACCAGTGAGTTGATTACTTGACTTGGAGTTCTTCTGTACTTCTCTCTCCCTAATTTTATATTAATGTCATGCTCCATTGAAAAACTTGCTTCATTGATTACAAATCAACAATGGCTTCCTTTACACTTTCATTTTATTTACACTTTCTTCTGCCGCCACTTTCTGCTGTTTTTGCTCAAATTAGTAGGAACTTGACAGTTGGAGCTTCTCTAATTGCTAGTGAAAACTCCTCTTCATTGCTTTCACCTTCTGGTGACTTTGCTTTTGGTTTCAAGAAACTTGAAACCAACAATGATCAGTTCTTGCTTTCAATTTGGTATGATAAAATACCAGAAAAGACCATGGTTTGGTATGCTAAGGGAGATTCTCTGGCACCATCAGGCTCCACAGTAGAGCTGTCAGCAACAAGAGGGCTAGTCCTTACTGACCCACACGGCAAAGAGCTGTGGAGATCAGAGACCATCTTTGGAAATGTTGCTTCTGCAGCCATGACAGATAGTGGCAACTTTGTGATTCAAGATAGAAGCTT